>JAVJIF010016852.1:0-112091 GCA_038442645.1 Agave tequilana | reverse complement strand
CCCCTTTTTGTCTAAAATAAAAACAAAAACTAAATAGGGGTGACAATCAATTAAGGTACAATTTGAAAATATGTCAAAGTAGCATCTTGATACCAATTGAAAGTAAACATAGGTCAATCAACAAATGGTATATGCGATATACATTCATGAAGAGGAAGATGTGAAGCTTCCCTACATAGATACATTACATGAATGAGGGATGACAAGCCCTAATTCACATAACGTACACTATGTAATGCATAAGAGGAGATATGAAGCTCCCCCTATACACGTGTATCACATAAAGAAAAGATTGTCAAGCTCTTCAATACAAGATACATCATCATGAATCTATATGTAGAAGAGATGTTAAGCTCTCCTTGCATATAGGCAATACAAATAAAAACTTTTGAAATATTTTTTAAACAAAAATTTTGAGATACCAAATTTTAAAACATTCAAATAAACATCTTGATATCAAAAGAGAGTATTTTTTTTAAGTATATGATATCAATTTAAAATTTTTATTTTCTATCATAAAGCAAGGGAGTGAAAATACAAATACCAATTGTAAATATGAAAATCAAATTTTCTCCCTCTTTATGAAATACCAACAAAACACATGCATAAGCTTGTAATAAGATACCAATTGAAAATTGAATCAATTGAAACAAAGTTGAAACTCAAGCTTTAGCATAAACCCAAAATATATATGTATGAAAAAATAGATACCAATAGAAATTGATATTCTTGAAATTGAAAGCATACATACATACAAACATATATGAGTATACAAGAAAGGTCAAAATTGATACCAATTGAAAGAATTCAATGATACCAATTGAAACAACACTAATGATCACGTGTATACATCATATAACTACCACCCAATCATGGTTCTAGTTTTAAATGATTTTCATTTTAAAGCATACATGAACATGATCTCCCGTCCAACCACCCATAGTTGGTAGGGTTTTCAAAAATAGATTTGAAAAAAAATATGTCTGAAAAACTCTATCATAACGAAGAATCCGAACTAGTTAAATGAAAAACTTGTAAACTAGTACGAAATCTTTCAAGTAAGGAATAAAACAAAATTATTTTTCATGAAACATGAAATCCACATGGCACTAAACCACTCAAAATCCATTAAGCTCATATACTCATGAAAAACACAATCATGAGAAACATTTTAGAAGAAGTGAGTGTGCAATTGTTATGTGAAACATATAATCAAGAAAATCGGCAATTAAGCTCAAAATTTCTTGAAACATGAAAACATGAAAATCATCAAAATTATTAATCTTCAAGGTATATGTATGTCCTATACAAATTAGAGTATATATACATATCAAAACACAACGAGTCCACAAAGATATATGCATGAAGGCACGTGGCTCAAAAGAATGTATATGTATAAACAATAATTTGGATAAAATAGACATATACATGAAGTTAAAACATAAACACTAAAACATGAAACAAATCCAAAAATGGGAATACAAGTTCAAAATGCATGGATCATCAAAACTAAACTATACTAGCACATCTAATGGGTTCAAATAAGCATTCAAGCACAAACATATATAGATTTATTTGCGACCCACTATATGCACAAATATATATCCTAGTCTTAATAAAAACTAACATTTAAACATATATTCAAATCATCAAGCATCAAAACAAGATATAAATCATCATGATAAACATAAACATGATTATTAAGAAAATCCACATGTTCTTAAACCTATGATAGACATGATAGCTAAACAAATGGTGAGAACACAAAATATGGGTCCATATAAACATGGGTGTCTCAAAATACTATACATGTATGTCAAGAGTCTAATAATCATGGCATTTTCATAATAATCAATAAACAATGAAACATGCTAAAAACAATGAATATGAAAAGCATGTAAATAATAATTAGGAGTTAGAGACCATTACCAAAACCTATGAGGCAACTCTCCAAGACTCCAAAACATGGTGGTTGTCCCACCAAACTTCCCTTGAAAGTGATGCATCCAATTGATCTCCATGAAGCTCGGAACGCATCCACTCCAAGGTACCGATACTCTCACGTCATGTGAGAGCCCACACCTACATCAAAAATAAGAGGGGTGGCCTTTGATACCCATATCTTATTGGGTCCATGGGGGTTAGTACCTTCTCTAACCCAAACAAACTTATTTGCTAAATTTACATTATGTAATCTATCAAAACAAAATTTAGCAAGGTGGCCCTTACGTCCACAATGTGTACAAGTGTACACATGAGCATACAAGTGATGATGGTGTCCGTGAGGAGCATGTGTATGCCGTGGAGGGTGTGCATGAATAATAGATGGAACTTGTTTCTTTCGAAACAAAGTTTCCAAACGTGTATGGCTCTTGGCACATCGGCTCAAAGTGGAGCCCAAACAATCTACACTCTTCTTAAGAAAACAAATATCATCATTAATTCTAGAAGAAGAGGTACATGCAATAGGTAAACTAGATGAAGAAGCTACACTAGCATGGCAAGCATGTGCATCTATTTTATTTTGCAAAGAAACATTTTTCTTTAAACATACATCTAAATCATTTGAAATAGAAATTATTTTATTTTTTAAAGCAACGTTCTCTTTTAAAACAAAATCAATTTTTGAAGATAAAACATCATTATTTTTCAAAAGAGTTTCACAATCATTTTTATTTTTCAAAAACTTATTTTCTTTAAGTGCAAGTTCTAATTAAGATCTCAATGAATCCCTTTCATTATAGACCTCAACCTTCTCTTGCAAAACATTGTCAAGTCTAAAATGTAAACTTTTATTTTCTATTTCAAGGCCTAGACTTTTCTTTTTCAAAACATTATATTTTTCAATCAATTTTTCACACACAATAGAAAGTTCTTCATTTAAAGCATGGGGATCAACAAATTCATCACATGAAGAACTAGCATCAAAACTATCTAGTTGAGTTTCCGATTGTACCTCAAGGGAGTTATTCTCTTGGACCATGAAGCATTGAGATTCGGATTCTCCACTAGATTCCTCCGGTTGGATTTGTACTTGAAGCTCGGAGGTGGTTGTGGTTGTCAACTTGTTCCACACTGCAAAGGCGGAATCAAGATTAGAAACAAGCATAAGATAATCTTTGTTAAGCGTGCTTCTAATGGCCTCAAGGGCTTGTGCATTGGCCCCTATATGATTGCTATTACCAAGATAGCATTTCTTGGTAGCGGCAAGGAAAACATGCAAGCCTAGGGTTTGTAGGTAAATGGACATCTTAGTCTTCCAAACAACAATGTTGGAAGCATCAAACATAGATGGGGTCATGAAGTCCATGGTATAAACTATATGTGTGCAAACAAGCAAATGCAAACAAGATTAGCAAACAAAGGATCTCACTCCTAGGATGTTAAGCCTAAGTATCAGGAGCGTAGGCTCTGATACCAATTGTAAATCACCTAGAGGGGGGTGAATAGGTGATAATGCTAATCTAGAAACTAAATGCGCTAAATGCGGAAGCTTAAACAAATTTTGCAATCACACTTAGTATAACACACAAGTGTAGCCGAATTCCCCGTCAAGGGCTCTGGACTAACTCCTCTTGATTCCCCTAGATATGGGTTGAGGTGCTATATGAAGCTCTTGTGGTTAAGTACAAGTGAGGCACACACACAAGCAATCCAAGCATATAAGGGTAAGAAATATGCATCAAATGCAAGGACAACACAAGCAAATAGATATGTATGATATGAATGATGCTATGCACAATATAAAGAGAGAGAGAGTTAGAGGGACAATGGATCAAACGCAAACACAAAGATATGTTTCGAGGTTCGAGCCCCTAGCTCTACGTCCCCGCCTTCACCGAGAAGGATTTCTAATCCACTAAAGGAGTACCGAACTCCTCTCTCAACCTTACAATGCCACCGAGGCAATACAACCACAATCCACCTCTACCGAAGAGGGATACAAACCAACAACCAACTCCACCTCACACAAGAGGGAGTAAACACAAGCCTCAACCTCTACCAAAGAGGGAGCAAACACCAACCCAATACAACAACCTCAACCTCTACCAAAGAGGGAGCAACTCAAGAAATCAAGGGGTTTACAACAAGTGGTATATCTCAACCACAAACCTCTTTCCTTTTTCCACAAACAAAGATCCTAAATAGAATAGGATAGAAGATAAGGCTCAAGTGTGAAAAAACAAGTGTTTTGATCAAAGAAAATCTCTTGGAAAAATACCAAATTGATATAGAAATGAAGAACAAGAAATCAATTCCTAAAAACTTATTTTCTTTGAAAATAACAAAACACTTAAAAACAAATAAGATGGATCTTTTGGCACTTAAAACTCTTTTGAAAACTTGTTTTAAAACCAGAGAGTGGGGAAAAATTAGCTCAGAAAATCTTATCAAAATCCCCCAAGAAATGGGGTATTTATAGCCCAAAACAAAACTAGCCGTTAGGCTGATCTGGCAGCCTGACAGGCTACCGGTCGGCCGGCCCGCCGACCGCCAACGGTCAGAAATGTGACCGTTAGGGCAATCCGGCCGACCGCCCGGCCGACCGAAATAAACAGAGAGCACTGCTCTCAATTACGGTCGACCGCCCGGTTGGCCGTCCCATTGTGTGCCAGACGTGCACGGTTCTGTGCACGTCGGTCGACCGTACGGGTCGACCGGCCTATGGTTCGGTCGACCCCACGGTCGACCAGCCTGGCCTGACAGACAGGTCTGGGTCTGAAACTGGTTTAAAACATATCTTGAAAATTCTTTTAATAACTTCTAAAAATTCCAAAAATGTTTTTATCATATTGCACTGATATATAAACATGTGATAAAAAGTTTAGGTCAAATATCAAGCATATGAGACTATTTTTTGTGTTATATCATTTTTACCAAAAACCAAAACTTGTATTTTATCAAACTAGAATTTTTCTCAATAGGAAATCTGATTTTTCCTAAAACTCATGAATAGACATATCAAAATAAGTTTGTTTAAGATATGAAGCATGTATGTATATAGAACATATCTAATATACATAAAAACCATGTAAACTTGTTTTGATCAATCTATTCATGAAAACAAATATCGGTTAAACTAAAAACCGAAAAACCAATATCCAAACATAAAACTTGTGTGTGTTGTGCACTTGAGCATATCAACTATACTAAGCTTTACAAATGGATCTAAACACACTAAACACTAGGATACCTAAGTCTTCTTGACGATCTTCCATCTTCAAGTTGACTCGATCCCAAACACCGTGATCCAACGAGCAAGGATATGTATCATCTTGACGCTCGGGCTCGGGAATCACCAAGTGAAGGCTTCCAAACTCCTCTTTTTGAAGCAATCACCAACTAATATCTTGATTAATGATCTAAAACTAAAATCACAAGATAATTAGTAAACATAACTATATGAGTTAATCATCATCAAAACTAGAGAGGAAGGCCTCCGGGCCAACACTTCTCACACAGGGAACCTCCACTAAGGATTTGGGTAATACAAACTTAGAGTACACAACTCCTCTCTCAAACAAATACAACCTCTACACAAGAGGCAAGGCTCAATAACAATCATCTTTACACTTAGAGGGATGGGCACTTAGCCAAACAACGATCACCTCTCACTAGAGGGATAAGGCACTAAGCCAAACAACAACCACAATCACCTCTACACTTAGAGGGGTACCAACAAACCCAATTGCACAACCTCCTCTACACTTAGAGGGAAATGCACAAAGCCAAAGCAAAAGATAGGGTTACAATATTCGTGATCTCAAAGACCACAAACAATATTGGTGATCACGAAGACCACAAACTAATTTTCCTCACAAAACAGGATCCTAATAAATAGAATAGATAGATAGCTCAAGTGTGAGAAAACAAAGAGTTTGAAAAACAAATCATAAAAGAAAATAGTTAAGAAAACAACTAGAATAAGATAGAAATGAAGATCTAAACCAATATCCCAAATAATCTATTTTTCTTTGAATTTTCAACCCTTGAAAATAAATAAAGATAAAATCTTTTAGCCCAAAACTCTTTTAAAAACTAGCTGTTAAACACTTGTAAAGATGGGAATTTTAGCTCTCTAAAAACTTGTCTAAAACAACTCAAAGAAGTGGGTATTTATAACCCAAAAATAAATCTGCCCGTTGGCAGTAGAAAATGGCAGAAATGCCGCCCGGTCGACCGGCCCACAGTCATTTTTCTGACCGTTGTGCCAGCGGTCAACCGCCCAGTCGACCGGCCCCCTCGAGAGTGGGGTGCTTTCAGTCCGGTCGACCGGCCGAAGAGGCTGGCCATGTGCACGTCCTTGTGCACATCGGTCGACCGTGACGGTCGACCGGCTCGTGGTCCGGTCGACCGTCCAGTCGACCGCCAGAGCAAACTGGCTGGGGATTATAGGATTTAAAAACTTGTCTTTTTAATTAAATCCCACAAAATCACATAAATTCTACAAAAATAAGTTATTGTAATATCTTTGAAATACAAATATGTGTGACAAAAATTCAACACATATTATAAACTATTTGAACCATTTTTGTGATATGAAAATTTTGCCTTAAGCCAAAATCGGTATTTTCCAAAACTTGAATTTTGAAATGGAAAACCGTTTTCTCCAAAACTCATGTAAATACAAAAACATGATATTTAAACAACTTTGAAGCATGTTGTATATGGATGGAAACCAATATACATATAAAGATATCTATCTGTGTTTTTGATATGAAATCCAAAACCGGTTAAACCGATAACCAGAAACCAATAAACTAAAAAACTTGTGTGTGTGTGTGTGTGAACTTGAGCATATCAACGCTATCTAATCATTACACAAGATCTAAACTACTAAACTAAACACAAACTGAAATCTTCTTGTAGAATTTCTTCTCCACATCGACTCAATCCAAACACGATCCAATGAGCTTGACTCCAACCGAGTACGAGATGCGATCTTGACGCTCGAGCTCTTGAATCAATATGTGAAAGCTCCAAAACTCCTTTATTGAAGCTAATCACCTACTAATATCTTGATCAAATATTTGAAACTAAATATTACAAGATTATTAGTAAACTATAACTACATGAGTTAATCATCATCAAAACTAGAGTGATGGGCTTCTGGGCCAACATAGCCGACACTTCCTTATAGTTAAGGGATTTTACCATTGATCAATGTTAGAGTAAAAGTCTCATACTCCTCTACAGGAAGAGAGTTCAAGAGAATTACCGCTTTATCTTCTTTATCGATTTTCAGATCCACATTAACTAAATCTGTAAGAAGATTTGTGTAGCGATTCAAGTGTTTATTGATGGAGCATCCTCTCTTCATCTGAAAACTATAAAGCTTACTTTTTAACTGCAGCCTTGATTCAATGCTTTTAGTCAGATACTTTTTCTCTAGGATCTCCCACAACTGCCTCGTAGATGTTTCGTGCAACGCATGATACTTAAAGTCTTGTGTCAAATAAGACCTGAATAAGCCACACGCTGTTCGGTTTATCTTATCTCAGTCTTCTTTAGTGGTTGAGTTTCGCTTCTTCTCCAACCGTAGAATATCTTCGAGATTTGATGTCGTCAGTGCATCCATCACCTCACATCTCCATATACCAAAGTTGTTCATTTTATTGAATTTCTCCACATCAATCCTTAGTGGATGTGGATTCATGAATTTCTCCATTGATGTACTTTCTCCAGCCATCTTCTTGACTGGATCCTCAAAGCAATGCGGAAACAAACGGATTTAGATAAAACAAATTTGATAAAGATAGGATTTTTACCTCCACGCGAAACCCTAGTAGAGTTTCCGAAGCAATCTACTCCTTCAAACTGATTCTTCGAGCAATCTACCCACTGTTTTGAGATCGACACACGATCCTACAAACAGTCCTAACGTCGTTTTGAGATCGATACACGATCTCCGCCGAACATCAACTGATGCCTTTGGAATGACCAGATGATCCCATGACGAACCTGGGATGCTCTGATACCAATTATTGTGCACAGATCAACAATCAATGAGAAACCCTTCAGTCACAGATGCAGTAGAGAAATACCACCCAATGACAAGAATAAAGAAACATTAGGAAGAAAGAAATTACACAAGATTTAACGAGATTCGGCAATTTTCCTACGTCCTCGGGGCAAGAAAGAGAGAGTACGTCGACCGGTAACTGCTGTCAGTCCTTCTTCGTCTTTGGCGCTCTGATGGTATCTCTCTTCCTACAATTCTTTGATATACATTCATGTTTTTTGTAAAAAGGATATAACATTTAAGATGAGAATATTGTTACTGTTCAGCCAAGTTAAATTGGTAAACAATACATGTATGCAAACTCGGGAGTTGGATGAGAATGGTAAAAACACTTATTTGATATATGAAAAGTTGTGGCTTCATAGCTTGCCTCTAAATTGTATCTTTTACAAATTGTCTATCTTAGTTTTATAAGAGACAGAAAAGAACGCAAAAAAAAAGTACAAAAGAAAAGAAACTGTATGTCTAAATTATTTATGCATCTCTAGATCAAGGCATAAAACATACGTCTATTATGAGGAAAGCCATGGGATTTCTCCTAGAATGGGTCACAATGAAATGATGTATTAAGGTTTGTATACTTAATCTCTAAAGTTTGAGGACTAGAATTTTTATTAACAAAATCCTAAGCATATGAGTTTCTCTGCTTCTATGTGACGTGGAGAGTAGACACATAAGAATGACTTGTGAGCTTTTAGAAATTGTAATTTAAATCCTTATGAGAAATTGGAGTTAAATTTTGAGTTGGTTTAGGATGTTTGGAGTTTCTAAAATTTAGTTCTCGAGTCATAATTATATTAGGGTTAGTCTAAGAGTTCTTTATTTTTTTTTTAATAAAGTAAATATTAGATTAAGAATAGGACTTTGATTTTGAGTTGAATTTGTATTGTTTTGCCTATAAAAAAAAAGTCATAGTCAATATTTTGTTAAATTTTTTTTGAGAAAAACAAAAGTGAGAGAATTTTGTAATTGAGGAAAAATTTTGAATAAAGATATTTTAGTTTTTTGATTCTTCAAATAAAATTTTGTGTTCTTATTCTTTTAAAATCAACAGTGGTATCAGAGCTTGGTTCTTGTCCGGGATGTGCAAAGAAGAAGGCGTTAGAAACAGCAAAGAAGATGATTAACATGTAGTTTCAACTTGTTGTTGCTTACCTCAAAAAAATAACTATAAGAGTTGGAGTATCAAGATGAAGGAAATTTTGATTTTACAAAATGTTTAGAAAATTCTGAGAAAATGTTACAAGGAGAAGCAAAAAAAATGATGACAAATTAAAGCAAATTAAGAAAAACTTAACAATACAAAATAAGCTGATGAAACTCTTAATATATCTTGCAATCGATGAAAATATTTTGACATCATGCAGATGAAACAACAAAGTGTGCTTGAAATATTTTGATAAGACAAATAAAGAGAAGTTAGAGACAAATCAAAAAGCTAAAGAGTTCAGAAAAATAATGGGAAGATTCAAGAAGCTCAATACTTAAAAGAGAAGAAAGAAGTATAGGAAATTAAAAGTTAAAAAAAAATATACTGGTGGAATCTAAAAAAAAAATCTTGAAAGCAAGATTATGGAAGAGAAGAAAAAGAATGGTGAGAAGAAAAAGAAGGAAAGGAAGAGGAAGACGAAGAGAAGAAAATTGAAGAAGAAAGAGAAGAAGGTGAAGAAAAAGAAGAGACACAAAAAGAAAGACAAGAAGAAAAAGAAAAGTCACGGAAATATTTCAGCGACAACAATAAAATAGGGAAAATGATGCCTATTTTGACAGTGGAGAAAATTAAACACTCACATCTGAAAAAGAGATGAATTACAAAGCGAAGATAACTTTCTAAGATGTCACGGAGATTATCAAAGTGCAAACAAAACATCAAGACATCATCAAATTGAAGATAATATCATCAAAGTGAGGAGTCAACACCATAAAGGCAAAGAGAAGAATATTAAAGATGAGTATCAAGGTCACAGTTAAAAAAAATTCGAGATAGAGTCCAACAACAGAAAAGAAGATTTGGAAGAAGATGTAAAATACTTTTGGATGAGATATTGTGATGGAAAAAACTCCACCACAAGTGACTGAACGCTCTCTTTCAGAGTACACAGAAAGAGACGCCTTTCAAGTTAAGAACACTGGTGTGGTGTCGGCCTAAAACCTTTAGGTGTGAGAATCAGTAGGTAAAAAAGAGGGAGAACCAAGCAGAGGGACACGACTAGTGTATTTCGGTGGACTAGCAGAAGAAAGCTGCTAGTGTGGTGTGGTAGGGTGTATGTGCAGTATGTGCTCTAAGGATTAGGGAAGTGATCTCTTTTTTCTGGGGAAGGAGGTGTGTTTTTATCTAACAGAGGCGGTGAAGAGGATGCGGATAGATACATATCTCAATTGGTTGATTTGAATCTCCTGATCTCGGTAACTATCTAAGTTGAATCTTGATAGTTGGATTGACGCGTTGGAGGATTATCCATCGTCATCCCCAGCCGTTTGATGAGATGTACGATCAATACAGAGTCCTGACGGAATAGGGGATAAAGACGCTTAACTGTCTTCACAATCTGCGAGATTTATCTCAATATGTCACTGGGTGGAAGGAGTTGCTGCCACGTGGGGACTCTTGGACTGGAGTCGGAGTGCCTTCGGGGTGGTATGGCCTAAGAGTCGTAGATGTGGGAAGTCTTTAGAAGGGAGTGAAGAAGACTTCAAATCAAGTTCCGGAGAGTTGGTTTATAATCCTACTTCACGAGACGTGTCGTGATCTTGGCGGGGTCAAATTTAACCACTACAGATACAAAAGTAGAAATTTTAAAGAAAAATCTCAATACTCTATGGAAAATCAAAAGAAGCTTAATTGCTATATAAAATTAAAAGCGAAAGTGCTCATGAATGATTTGAATTAAGGAAGGCTGTTGGAAATTATAATATAAATCCTCATGAAAATAGGAAACTCAAATTTTGAGTTGGTTTAGGATATTTGGAGTTTCAAAATTTTAGTTTTAGAGTCATAATTGTATTAGGATTAATTTAGGAGTTTATTATTTTTTAAATAAATAAGTATTAGATTAGGATATGAGTTTGATTTTGAATTAGATTTGTATTATTTTGCCTTTAAAGAAAAGGCATAATCGATATTTTCAACAAAGAAAAAAAAAAGAAAAATTGAGAGAAACAAAACTGAGAGAAAATTGAGAAATTTTTTGAATAAAAATGTTATTTTATTCCTTAAATAAATATTTATGGTCTTTTTTAACAATCAACATGAACCACATTTGGCATGCACCATGAAATTGGATGAGAATTTTAAGCCAGCATCCCTCTGGCCCTCTTTGAGGGTACATGTGCTTTTTGGCATTTTGAAATAGGGAGAGCATGCGGGTTCATTGGGACAATTTGAAGCTAGAAAAGGAAGGGTTTTGGGGATAATGTACAAAAGTTGAAGAGATTCAACCCCTCAGTTATGTATTTTGTGTAAGTTGAATAATATGTATAAGTTATAATGTACATATATATTGTTTCACATGGATAAATAGATGACTTTGTTTCATGAGTGGTCAAATTTGAATACTCTTGAAACATAATAAATAGAGCTTTAAATTTGCAAATAAAAATATCTTGCGACATATTTACTAGTAGTGACAAGCGGCCTAGTGGTTTGCAGAACACTCTCCTCCTATTGGCTGATAAGGAGTAAAATAAGAGATTAGTACAATCGTGTTGTACTGCGTCTCTTATTTTATTCCAATCTAACCAATAGCAGATCAGTGGTCCGCCAACCCCTGATCTTGTAAGCATTACTAAATATTTACAAAAATGGCTCGCAATATGTTGGCTATGATCTCAGACTAAAAGATTTCTTTGAAGTCGCAGAATCAATTTCTTGTCTTTTATGTTTATTGTAACTCTCATATTTTTTTATAATCTTGCTTATACAAATATTACTCTCATATTTCAATTAGACTAGCTCACTAGTACACAAATACACACAAATACAAGGGGATGTGCATATATATATATATATATATATATATATATATATATATTATATATATATATATATATAGTGAGTTGATCCCCTAAGAACGGTTCTCACGAATTCATGTGAGAACTTTCACATGGGCCGTCGGATCTGATAGAGATCTAGTTTTATTTGATTTGATCTATCAGATCCGACGACCCACGTGAAAGTTCTCACAGAAATCCGTGAGAACCGTCCTTAGAGGATCAGCTCCCTATATATATATATATATATATATATATATATATATATATATATATATATGAGAAAAATGGATATCAGCCGGCAGGCTGAGAGAACTCTCTCAGCCTGCGCTGACGTGGCTCAAATTGTCACGTCACTGACTTGCGGCACGCTTTTAGGCGACTGTTAAATTACCAAATACCCCTTATGAAAAGCAACTCTTAGAGCGTTCCCTTGATTATTGTTTATTATTATTTTTCCCCCTTTTATTTTGCCGCTCTTTATAGGATATAAATTATTTTTCGCCTTATTTCTTTACCTCTTTTTTGAAAGATGTAGTTTCTCCTTTTCAGCCTGAGATAAATTTTTTTTTGAAAATATAAAATCTTTTCAGATCAATGTTTTCAGCCTGCGATAAAATTCTACTTTATAGTTTAATTTTTTTTGTATATAATGTAGTCAGAGTCTTGGTCGCATTGTACATTTAAACTGCGACCTTAGTCAAAGTTTTTGGTCGCAGTGTACATGGTGAAATGCGACCAAGGTCGCAGTGTTGTTATTGATAAAGATAGCCAGCAAACTGCAATCTAGGGTTGCATTACATGGACTGCGACTTTGGTCGCAGTACGTTAAGTAAGTGTTATTTTATTAAGTGTTATTTTTTGGATTAAGTTATTTTTTGAATCTAAATGAAAAATGAAAAGTTGTCTGTTGTCTGATGCGACTTGGAGTCAGTCCGTGAGACGCGACCTGTCATAAAGATTTTATGAGATCTTTTAACGTCAAGTCTATGTTGACGAACCCCGCACCATTCGTTGTTTCCCGAAGCGGTTGTCTACGCGTCGGTTCTTCATTGGGTTTAGGCGTTAATGTCTTTTAATGCCAAACCGGCGCTGGCGGTTGGAGACCATGGGCTGCCTATAAATAGGGCTCACCCTCTCCCTTTAACAGCCCATAATTAGACTGTTTTCTTTCGAGAGCAATTGCTCTGAGAATTTCCGCCTTCTTCAGAGTCTCTAACTCCATGGATGAAGATGACCTTATTGACGAACTTGATGGATGTTCGTCCACAAGGGAAGAAGTCATAGACCTCATCGTCCACAAGGGAAGAAGTCATGGTCCTCGTCGTTCACAAGGGAAGAAGTCATGATCCCTGACGAGGACTTAATCCTCACCGAGATCTGCTCTGACTTGATGCACCAGTCAAGCTTGCTGGTAACGGATGGTCAGAGTGGGTATGGCGGCGGGGGATGTGGTGGATATAGTGGTGGGTAGCATTCCCTGTGAGGTCTCAAAACCTCCTCTCTTACCCCAGAAGTGACATCGAGGAAACTCCATGCTCACTGGATAACCTTCTGGTGAAGAGATGTTCATAAACGAAAGATTCTGCTGCCACCAGACCTGCAGGAGAAGATTGCTCTTAGTAGTCAACAAGGGCTCTTCTTGGCTCTTCTGATGTTTTGTCTTATTGGATACTTTGATGTTTAGTGTTCTTTGTAACACTCAATCTTATTGATTCTGCTGCCACCAGACCTCAAGAAGAAGATTTCTCTTAGTCAACAAGGGATTTTTTGATGTTTAGTCTTCTTGGCTACTTTGATGTTTAGTCTTCTTTGTAACACTGAATCTTATTGATTCTGCTGCCACCAGACCTCAGGAAGAAGATTGCTCTTAGTCAACAAAGGGATTTTTTTTGATGTTTTAGTCTTCCTTTGTACTGCTGTATTTGTAACACTCAATCTTATTGTATAAGAGATCGTTTTGTATCATTTGCACATGCCTGGAGATAAATGCCTCGACATAAATAAAAAGCATATTTGTTTTTTTTAATAAAACTACGAACTTTTTTTCGCAGCCATGCATTGCAAACAAAACAACTATGATCATAGATGACACTGCGACCAAGGTCGCATAAGATACATTACAAACAGTAACTACTGTGACCAGGGTCGACACTGCGACCAAAGACTGCGACTAAGTAACTGTAGCGGTGACGTGTCACATCGTCGCAGTGTTGTTGTTGATTAAGACTAAAAACCAGCAATAGCGACCAAGATTGGAGATTATTTTTTTAAGACTGCGGCCATCAACTGCGACCAAAGTCGCAGTGTTGTTGTTGATTATTTATAAAGACCACCAACTGCGACCAAGGTCGCAGTGATGTTGTTGATTCGTAAAGACCAGCAACTGCGACCAAGGTCGCTGTGTATTTTATTAAGACTAAACAGCAACAACTGCGATCTAGGTCGCAGTTTATTTTATTAATACTACAGTCAGAAACTGCGACCAAGGTAGCAGTGTTGTTTTGAGTAAGACTAAAGTTCAGCAACTGCGACCAGGGTCGCAGTGTATTTATTAAGTCTGCGTCCAGCAACTGCGACCAATGTCGCAACCTTTTCATTTTAAAAATTTTTAAGGGTGAAGTAATATAATTATTAACTGCGACCAAGGTCGCAGTGTTGTTAAGGATAAAGATGGTCGCAGTGTACATGGTTAAATGTGACCAAGGTCGCATTGTTGTTGTTGATAAAGATGGCCAACAACTGCAGTCTTAGGTCGCTTTACATGGACTGCGACATTGGTCGCAGTACGTTAAGTAAGTGTTTTCCTTTAGATTAACATGCATAGCGACCAAGGTCGCCGTGTTCTTGTTTTATTAAGTGTTGTTTTGGATTAAGTCATTTTTTTGAATCTAAATGAAAAATGAAAAGTTGTCTGTTGTCTGATGCGGTCAGAAACTGCGACCAAGGTAGCAGTGTTGTTGTTGATTAAGATTAAAGACCAGCAACTGCGACCTTGGTCGCATTGTATTTATTAAGTCTGCCTCCATGGTCGCAGTATTTCAACCGATACATAGTAGTAAAAAATGTAATTCACACAAATAACTTTAGAAAACAGATTTATATATATTTAAAAAGAAAACTCCCATAAATAACTCAATTTGATTTATATATATTTAAAAAGAAAAACAAAATACAATTTTTTAACTTCTAATCGTCGTCATCACCATAGTAATCAGATTCGTCGTCAAGAGTCATGCTTTCGTCTTCTGTCTCTTCTTCCTCTTCAGGTACAGTCTCATCGTCGCTTTCTTCCTCTTCATGTTTGTGTTTTGGTTCATCAATGAACTCCCAGAAAGGGTCGTCTGTATCAAGTTCAGATTCTGACCCATAGCGAGACATTGTTTCAGAACTAAACATAAAATCATCATTTGATGATTGGCTTCTTCCGGTGAAGACGGTGGTGATGGTGAAGACATTGTTTGAATGTATTGGCTTCTTTCCGGTGAAGAGGATGGTATGTTTTTAATCCTTTGCTCATGACCCTTTATATATTTTTAATCCCGGAATTCCAAAAGGTTTAAGCTCTCGGACCACGTGAATATCTCTCAAATATATTTTCTATCTTTTCCAAAAAATTGTATACTTCCTAGGTGACTGTTCAGTTATCCAAAACAGTTTAAAAGTTAATACACTATAACTTTAAATTACTTTGAACTCCAAAACAGTACATTATTGCGACCAAAGTCGCATTGGGAACTGATAAATGATTAACTGCGACCATAAATTGCATCCATAGTAGGATTGCGACTATGGTCGCAGTGTTTAAGAGCAGCAGTCGCAGTTTGGATATGTAATTAAAAGAGCTTATAAGTTAATATATTGAAAAAGAGACCTTACAAAAAAAAAAAATTAAAAGCTTTTAAAAGAAGACAAAATATAATTGAATATCAGAAGATCAGGAAATCCTAATCCTCGTCATTATCACCATCATAAGCAGATTCATCGTCTTCATTCTTCTGCTCTTCCTCTTCATCACTTATTTCCTCATCATCTTGCTGGTTTTGAGGTTTTTTTGTTTCACCGATGAACTCCCAGAATGGATCGTCTCTATCAAGCTCTTCGTCTGACCCGTTTGTAGGAAGCGAGCCTACAGCATCAGAGGACATGCTTTCATCAAGCATGTCTCCGTCAAGTGGCAGAGGAATAATGTCTTCTTCACTAACCCACATGAAAAATTCATTATCATCATGAATAGGAGGATCAGTTAATACATTATTTGATGTAGTGAGATAGTCAAAAGGAGTGAAGTCCAGACTGGTATCAGATTCACTAGAATATCCTAAAGACAAAGGACCGGTGGGGGATTGATTGAAGTTGAATTCTGAGTGTTCAGAGGAAGAAGATGGGGAAGACATGATTCAAGAATGAATTTTTTTTGGAAGTTTTTGAAATCAAATTGAAAAGGAAGAGCAAAATTATAGTTTTTTAGGTATGAGGTAATATATTAGTTACAAGCATATATAAAGGTCAATATTGTGGAAGAACATGAATAGTAATAATAATTGTTACAGGTGAGGGTTGAGTATGGTAGGAAGTGGTAAAAAAATTAAATATTAATTGAAGATTTATTGCTGGAGAATCCGAAGTACAAATTAACTTTTATAGAATTGTTTGGCTATATCTTTAGATTACGTATGGTGCACATCTTTCCTTTCTCGAGATTAACATTAGTGCATATCTTTTTTTCTAGACTGGTGTTGTATCACGGTAGATATAATATTAATTACTTCTTTTACAGAAGGCATGAGAAAGAAGATTGCGAATTTGGTCGCAGTACCGAAGGAGGTCGCATTGCTATGCGATAGTATTTTTTGTCTTGTATTCTTTATTCTGTATTAAGTCTGCGACCATGGAATGTTTTTTTACTTTTGAATGCTAGAAGTCGCAGTCGTCATTTAAAAGGGGTATTTTTGTCATTTTGTTTCACGATTGTTTAGGCGGGATTTTTTTGATTTTTTTTGGCGCCAACACTCTGCGACCGATGTGTGGCCTATATTCAGCCACGTCCCGCAGGCTGAGAAACTCTCTCAGCCCGCAGGGTGAGGTACAGATAGCCCTATATATATATGTATATCAGCCTGCAGCTGAGAGAACTCTCTCAGCCTGCTATGACGTGGCTCAATTTTGTCACCCCACTAACTTGCGGCCCACTTATAGGAAGAAGTTAAATTACCAAATACCCCTTATGAAAAGCTACTCTTTCGGTAACTTTCCTTATTGTTTATTATTATTTGCCAAAAGGCAATTTTTGGATCGCACGTTGTCAGACTTGGGTTATTGTTTATTATAATTTTTCCCCCTTTTTTTTGCCGCTCTTTATAAGATTTAGGTTATTGTTTATAAATTATTTTTTCCCCTATTTCCTTACCTCTCTTTGTCAGATCTAGGTTCTCCTTTTCAGCCTGCGATAAACTTTTTTCTGAAAATATAAAATCTTTTCAGATCAATTTTTTCTCCAAAATATTTAATGTCGACGTCTGAGCAGTCTACTGGCGATCTAAATATGGAAGATATTGCATCTGGTTCTACTTTCTCTCAGAATATTGAAAATCTTGAAGGGTTGACATCTTTGCATGCCGATCAACATGTTTTAATTGTTTCAATTTTTTAAAAACTATTTCTTAAATATTGAATTTTTTCTCTTTAGTCTATGTGGTACTGCGACCTATAACACATGTTTTAAAGTTTCAGAAATGCGACCGTTTTAATATTCGGTCGCAATCTTATTTGAAAATAATCTCCGACTGTGAAATCTTTTTTTTTTGGTATGCGTCTTAGGTCGCAGTCTTTAGTAAGGAGTAATATAGATTTCTTAACATACGGATAACTGCGACTTATGTCGCAGTCTGTAGTAAGGAGTAATATAGATTTCTTCTCATACGGATAACTGCGACTTAGGTCGCAGTCTTTAATAAGGAGTAATATAGATTCCATCTCGTATGTGAAATATTTTTTTTTGACTGCGACTTAGTTCGCAGTCTTTAGTGAAAAGTAAAATAGATTTCTTCGGCGGATGATTGCGACTTAGGTCGCAGTCTTTAGTAAGAAGTAATATAGATTTCTTATCATACGGATGACTGCGACTTTGGTCGTAATATTTAATAAGAAGTAATATAGATTTCATCTCTTATGCGACCTTGGTCGCAGTTATATAACTTATATTTTAGACGTGTGATATCTAAAAAATATTTATATTCATGTAATTCGTGTAATTATTTTTTGTAGGATATGAATGCACATGGAGAAATTTCTAGAAGCTCAGATAAGTTTATTGGGAAACAGTTCCTGTCGGATATGGAAGCATATAATTTCTACAATTATTTTGCAAGGAATAGAGGTTTTAGCGTGAGAAGAAAAGGTATAGATAAGTCACAGAAGCCTCCTTATGAGATTATTTGCAGAAAATTTTGCTGCAACAAGGAAGGTGTGAAGAAGTTGTGTGACAAAAGACAAGAGGGGCTTACAGTGCATCGTCGAATTGACACTAGAGTAGCTTGTCCTGCTGAGATGCATGTCCGTCTTCGTTTTCTTTTGACAGAAGATATTGGGTTATCACAAAATTTGTTGATACTCATTCACATGAATTGTCAAGCCCGGATAAGGTACATCACCATTACTCTCACCAGACTCATCGTTCAAAGATTAGCAGAAGCATTATGAGCAATCTGGTTGATGTGAGAATGCGGCCTTCAAATATTTCCTGCGTTGTGAATGCAATGAGCCAGGGAGAAGGCTGTGAAGAAGTGAGCCCGCAACAAGTTATTGATTTTACTCGTCAACGTAGAAATAACTGCGGTCATGAGTTTATTGCTATTATCAAATATTTTTAAGAGAAAGCCGAGACCGATCCAGAATTCTTCTTTTCAAGTGAAGTCGATAACGCAGGCACACTTAGAAGCATTTTTTGGGCTGATGGAAGAGCTATTTCCTCGTATCTGAGGTTCTGTGATGTGATCGTTTTTGACACAACATACAGAACTAATCACTTGAGCTTGCCATTTGCTCCATTCACTGGAGTAAATCATCACCGGCAGTCAATTTTGTTCGGCTGTGCATTGCTTGCTGATGAGCAGAGGGATACTTTTGTTTGGCTATTCCAAAAATGGCTCAAGTGCATGCATGGAGTTGAACCGAAGCTGATTATTACTGATCAGGATGCGCAGATTGGTGACGCCATCAAGATTATTTTCCCAACTTCTCGGCACCGTTACTGTTTCTGGCATGTGCGGAAACACATTGCCGAGAAACAAATGCCAATGGCAAACAAGTATGGAGAAGATATGATCTCCGATTTCCATGCTTGGTACACCTCCCGTGATATAAGCACTTGTGAGGAACGATGGCGTCTGATGAATGAAAAATATCATTTAGAAGAAGAAGATGACAGTTGGTTGATGAAGATGTACAAGCTTCGTGGACATTGGGTTAATGCATATCTCAAGGATGTTTTCTGTGCTGGAATGACAACCAGTCAGAGGTCCGAGAGTATTAATTCCTTCTTTGATGGTTTTGTTAATGCAAACACGAAACTAGTGGAATTTGTTCACCAATATGATAAAGCTGTTGCTGCCCGTCGTACATCTGAATCTCTTCAAGATTTTCGAGGTTTGAATTCTGTTCCCAATTGTACATCGAATCCATATGAGATACAGGTTTCGAAGTTGTATACACCGAAGATTTTTCAGTTGTTCCAAAAGGAATGGGCAGTTGTAATGACACTGTTTTCAGAAGAGGTGGAACATGACAAACCTGGATCAACATATTTGGTTGGTAGTTTTTCAGAATCAAAAGACAGCTGGGAAAAGGTCAGTTATGATAAGCGTGAGGAACTTCATGTTTCTTGTAGTTGCTCGTTATTTGAAACAGACGGTATCCTATGTAGACATATTCTGTGTATCTTGTGGCGCAATCACGTTACACATATACCAGAATCATATATACTTCAGAGATGGAGGTTGGATGCTCGTTACAAAAACGTTGGAATTGAAAATGGCATGAAGCCTTTTCCCAGTCAAGGCACTCCACGGACGGCTAGATTGTGGACAATTCGTTCAAAATTTAATGCAATTCTTGACATGGTCGCTGATTCTGATATCCATCTTTCAAATTTGGAGGCAGTTTTGGAAAGTTTTGCCCAAGAAACCACTAGAGAATACAGAGCCATGTCAGGAAATGATCATTCATCACTGCCTAAAACTACAGTTGGTTCCAGTGGTTCCGTTGTCATATTGCGAGATGGTGAAGAATTGAATATACGTGATCCAATTGGTTCTGTACCAACTAAGGGGAGGCCTAGAGCTGCATCCGGGCTTAAGTCTAGTTTTGAAGATTCTATATATCAGAAGGAAGTTAAGCATCGAAGATGTGGTAACAGCCAGGAGCTGGGCCATTACAGGACTGGTTGTCCGTTACTGGTATTACATTAAACTTGTTAATCATTTTTTATAATGATGTATCTTTAAAATTCTTACTATTTCCTTTTTAATGGCAGAAGAAGTAGGTTTTGGGTTGCCTCCATCTTGAAGGAACAAAGACTTCAATTTTTCATGAAGTGCGACCAGGGTCGCACAGTGTAATGAGATCCATGTCGCAGTCTGCCACTGGCGTGACATTATAATCAGATTTATTATCTTTCTCTGATTTCTACTGTATTATTTTTGTAAGTAGTTGTACTTTAAAGTTTTACTGCTACAAAATTCTCCTATATAGTTTTTTTTTGTGTATATAATGTAGACAGAGACTTTGGTCGCAGTGTACATAGTTAATTGCGACCAAGGTCGCAATGTTGTTATTGATAAAGAGGACCAGCAACTGCAATTTAGGGTCGCAGTACAATGACTGCGACTTAGGTCGCAGTACGATAGGTAAGTGTTTTCTTTATATTAACACGCATAGCGACCAAGGTCGCAGTGTTGTTGTTGATTAAATCTAAAGACCATCAACTGCGACCAAGGTCACAGTGTGTTTTATTAAGATTACGGCCAGCAACTGTGACCAAATTCGCAACCTTCATTTTAAAATTTTATTCGGGTGAAATAATTTAATTATTAACTGCATCCTTGGTCGCAGTATATTCGTTTAGCGTAAACATCAATAAAGACTATTAGTAAAATATTTAAAATGAGGGTTTGTAACAATTGTACAACATTTCCACCAAGACATAGTAGTAAAAACTGTAATTCACATTGTTAACCTTAGAAAACAGAGTTATATATATTGAAAAAAAATCAAAATACAAATTTTAAACTTCTAATCCTCGTCATCACCATCATAATCAGATTCTTCGTCAAGTGTATGACTGTTTTCGTCTTCCGTATCGCTTTCCGTCCCTTCCACCTCTTCAGCGACAATCTCCTCTTCGCTTTCTTCCTCTTCATTGATGTATTTTGGTTCATCAATGAACTCCCAGAACGGGTCGTCTGTATCAAGCTCATCCTCTGACCCGTAGCGAGGCATATCTTCAGAACTATACATCCAATCATTATTAGATGATTGGCTTCTTTCTGGTGAAGACAGTGGAGAAGATATTTTTTGAATCTAATTCCGAACAGTGAGAGTAACGAGTTTCAGCAAAAACAATTTAGTAAGTTTATAATCCTGTCCTGATGACCCTTTATATATTTTTAATCTCGGAATTCCAAAAGGTTTAAGCTCTCGAACCACGTGAATATCTCCCAAATTTATTTTCTACCTTTTCCCAAAAATTGTATACTTCGTAGGTGACGGTTCAGTTATCCAAAACAGTTTAAAAGTTAATACACTCTAACTTTAAATTACTTTGAACTCCAAAAACAGTTCATTATTGCGATCGCATTGGGAACTGATGAACAATTAAGTAACTGCGACCATGATCGCTGTCTCGATTAAAGTATCGCCGTACAAGGAAACGCTGTAACTCAAACAGGTCATTACTGCGACTTTGGTTGCAATACAATTACTGAAGGCATGTTTGTTTCTAACATCAGTACGCAATAGTAAAATCCAAGTTGTAACAAATGTAGATTGGAAATAATCAATGGAACTTATAATAAATAAATGTATATAAATGTTTATAAATTAAATTAATAAAACAAAAATAATATTCAATGAATTGCAATTGCAATTATTTTTACATTTATAAAAAAAATTGTGCTATATCAATAAATTGTCAACCGTTAGTCATTAAATACTGTCCTTCGTATAATTTCTGTTTCTTCATCCCAACTCTTCTCTTTATCTGTAAGTATCATGTATGCAAGCTCACTTCTTAGTCTCTGTACATCTGCATCCGTAACAGTATCAACAGCTGCTGGACTACCAGACGCTATGCTTTCCATGTACTTGCATACATATACAGCGCAATCAACACTGAAATTTCCATAGAGTAATCATTAAATGAAATTAGATTTTTGTACTAAAAAAAGGTAGAAAATATGAAAGGTAAGGATATGTGAAAAATTTATATACCTGTTTGCTTGTTGGGGGCATCTTGTGTATTTTATATTTATTTCTCTCATTAATTTATTGAAATAAATCTTAAAAATCTGTAATAATCTTTCTTTCTGCAATATCAATAGGAAAAAAATTAGTATTAATCAAATTAAATGCAAGTTTTCAGTAATCGAAATAAAAAATTTCAACTCACCATTATTCTTGCATGTTTTTGGTAAAGCTTTGATATACTACTAATTTTTTCAGCTGGGACCAAAGAGTTGTAGAAAATCCACTCTTGTGTATCGCAATCAAATACCAATATGGTCCAGTGAAATCCGGGATCGTCGACACTATGTTTGTGATTGATCGGGAAGAACATGTACTGCACATCAGCTGTCCAGTTTTTCAACAGCTGCTGCTTGATGAAATGATCTTCCAGATCTTCACTTTTATATACAACACCGTGCTGCAGACAAGAAAAAAAATTAAATAAAATCGGAAACGAATTTAAAATATAAGAAAAAATTAATTAAAATAAGAAGTCATTACGTCAAGATAACAGACTGCGATTCAGGTCGCAGCGTTTCTTAATTAACACATTTTTATAGCAATTAATATAGCGACCAAGGTCGCAGTGTTGTTATTGATAAAGAGGACCAGCAACTGCAATTTAGGTCGCATTCTTTTCTTTACCAAAATTATATTCGTTGTAATTAATTTTTTAATGGACTGCGACTAAAGTCACAGTACATCAGGTATCTGCTCCTTTTATATTAGCACACATAACGGCTAAGGTCGCAGTGGTGTTGTAGATTAATCCTCCAGCAACCACCTGAGTTAGTAGCAGTACATTTTAATTATAAGCTACGAACTTAGAAGCAGCTGCGAACTTAGTCGCAGCTGCGAACTTAGTCGCAGTACATGAGTTAGTCGTAGTACATAAGTTAGTAGCAGTACATTTTAATTATAAACTGCGACGTTAGTCGCAGTACATGAGTTAGTCGCAATACATTTTAATTATAAACTGCGACCTTAGTCGCAGTACATAAGTTATGCCTCCACAGAGATAGAGAATATTAGTAATCTATTCCACAATTGATATTACATTAAACCGTAAAGGAGAAAGTAGATTTTTACCCAAGCTTCGCTCCGAAAGAATATGCTTTTTAATCCTTCTCCTTTCTCTAGACGCTGCATGTAGAAATGAATTATATTCGCATCTAAGTCTCTACTGAACATCAGGTCCTCAATGTCATTCCTTATAATCATGAGTCCGTTGTCGGTATCCTGATACGCAGTAGAACTGCAAGATATTCAAAACAAAGTTAGTAATTAAATTGTTCTTATATAAAGGTATAAAAGTTTTTTGATATGAATTATAATAAAATTAATTAACTTACTCAGAGAAGGACTTGTCGAAGAAATTTTTTTATAAGAGCTTGTTGATGGGGCTGCAGAATTCTGTATGCTGTGATTTCGGTCAATTCTCTTGATTTTTGGTCAGTGGAGGAAATCTCTTTGTCGCCGAAACCAGCGGCAGAACTCACAGCCGCAGGCTGTGGAAGAGGATGTTCATTTATTTTTTTCTTCTGTTTTGGATAAACGAAGTCGGAGTCATCGCGATCTCTTTCAGCGCGCTTGCGTTATTTGACTCCCCTTTCTATCGTTCCTTTAGAGTATTCCAAAACTGTTTCTTTTAAGGATTGCTTCTGAGGCGGAGTATGTTCTTGATTTTTTTCTTCAGAAGCTCTATCTCTTTGGATAAATCATCCTATACATGTCGGCCACTCTTTTCTTCTCTGGCAGTAAATGCACGGTGCCGTGGTATATTGTGGAACAGATTGCCAATATGCAGCTGATGAGGACAATATGCTGGGCTAAAGCTGTTGGCAATTCCTGATTGAGTCAATGGACATCTTCAGGCACACCACGTACGAGCTGCAAGGATGCTCCGTGCAAATTATTGTAAGTACAAATCTCATATTTGGCAAACATTGTATGAAATTTACCCAAAAAAATTGTGAATATTTGTGTAAACTAATTTAATTTTTCATTTTTACAGTATTGGCTATGTGAGAGGGCTCCTATTTGTGAGCCGAGGTCTGGTTTGGAGGACATAACCCCACGCGCAGTAAGATGGGACCTCCAAAATATTAGCAGATCTCTACTTGAAGTTGATCTAAATGAGATTGACAGGAATATTGTAAGTTAGGCTTCTTTTTATGTGCAGTACAAATAAAATGCGACCATAGTCGCAGTATTGAGCTGCACTTTTCACAATTCATTTTGTGCCTGACAAACAATGTGCGACCATGGTCGCATTCTCCTGAAAATTCCTTTTACATGAAATGCGACCACGGTCGCAGTGTTGGGCTGCATGTTTTGGCAGATAAATTTGTGCAGGACAAACATACTGCGACCATTGTCGCATTCTTATCATAAATACTTAATAAATAAACTGCGACCATGGTCGCAGTATAATTATTTCATTGTTTTATTTTAAACTTACATTTTTCTGTTTATTTTCAGATTTTGAGTCGAATGTCCAACATCTCTAATGCTGAAAAAAATATGGTTGGCCTTCCTGTTGAAGGGGAAGAAGAGGAGGAAGAAGAAGAAAAAGAAGAAGAAGATGAAGAAGAAGAAGGCCATACATATAATGAAGCTGACATCCCGGCGGAAAATGAGCCAGAAGCGGCTGAAACGAGTGAGCAAGAACCATCTTTTACAGGTTATTTGTCACCACCACGGGATGATCAAGCTGAAGAGATAAAAGAGTTGAGATCTCAAAATCAGCACTTGAGAGAATATGTTTCTCAGCTTGAAAAAAAAATTGAAAAAATGGAGACTGAGAGCAGACTCAAGGCTGAATTAAAAATAAAAAGGAGAGAAAAAAGAGAAAAGAAAAAACTAAAAAGGCAGCAGAGGAAATTAAAAGTGGAAGAAGAACAAGAGCTGCTGAGAGCAGCCGCTGCTGCTGAGAAGGAGAAGGAGAAGAAGAGGGAAGAGGAGGAGCATGAGAGAAGAAGATTGAAAGAAGAGAAGGAAAAGGAGGAGAGGAGGAGAGAAATGGAGGAGAATGAGAAGGAAAAGAGGAGAATGGAAGAGGAGGAGAATGAAAGGAGAATGAGGGAAGAAGAGGAGAAGGAGAAGTAGAGGAGGGAAAAGGAGGAGCAGCAGGAAGGAGAGGAGGAGGGGAGAAGAGGAGGGGCAGGAGAGGAGGAGGAGGGAAGAGGAGGAGAATGAGAAGAGAAGGAGAGACGAGCAGAGGAGGAGGGAAGAGGAGGATCAGAAGAAGAGGAGCATCGAAAAGGAGAAGAAGGAGAAGGAAAAGAGGAGGAAAGAAGAGGGGGAGCAGAAAGAGGAGAAGCGGAAGAAGTTGTTGGAGGAGTTAAAGAAGAAGCGGGAGAAAAAGAGGAATGTGGGGGAAGAGCAAATTAGAAGGAAGGGTGAAGAGGAAAGGAGCACAAAAGAATGACGGAGCAGATGGAGAAGCAGGCTGAAGAGGAGAAGAAGAAAAAATTAGAAGAGGATGAAATCATGGCTTCTGAATCTATTTTAAATTTTTCTGGGGAAAATATGCCAAGTTTTTCTTTGAATATAACTCAAATGATTCAAGAAACCCAAAGAGATAGAGCTTCTGAAGAAAAAAATCAAGAACATACTCCACCTCAGAAGCAATCCTTAAAAGAAACAGTTTTGGAATACTCTAAAGGAACGATAAAAAGGGGAGTCAAAGAACGCAAGCGCTCAAAGAGATCGCCATGACTCCGATTTCGTTTATCCAAAACAGAAGAAGAAAATAAATGAACATCCTCTTCACAGCCTGCGGTTGTGAGTTCTGCCGCTGGTTTCGGTGACAAAGAGATTTCCTCCACTGAGCCAAAATCGAGAGAATTGACCGAAATCACAGCATATAGAATTCTGCAGCCCCATCAACAAGCTCTTATAAAAAATTTCTTCGACAAGTCCTTCTCTGAGTAAGTTAATTAATTTTATTATAATTCATATCAAAAAACTTTTATACCTTTATATAAGAACAATTTAATTACTAACTTTGTTTTGAATATCTTGCAGTTCTACTGCGTATCAGGATACCGACAACGGAATCATGATTACAAGGAATGACATTGAGGACCTGATGTTCAGTAGAGACTTAGATGCGAATATAATTCATTTCTACATGCAGCACCTAGAGAAAGGAGAAGGATTAAAAAGCATATTCTTTCAGAGCGAAGCTTGGGTAAAAATCTACTTTCTCCTTTACGGTTTAATGTAATATCAATTGTGGAACAGATTACTAATATTCTCTATCTCTGTATAGGCAAAACTTATGTACTGCGACTAAGGTCGCAGTTTATAATTAAAATGTATTGCGACTAACTCATGTACTGCGACTAACGTCGCAGTTGATAATTAAAATGTATTGCTACTAACTCATGTACTGCGACTAAGTTCGTAGCTGCGACTAAGTTCGCAGCTGCGACTAAGGTCAGTTATTTGTGATAAGCGTGAGGAACTTCATGTTTCTTGTACTTGCTCGTTATTTGAAACAGACGGTATCCTATGTAGACATATTCTGTGTATTTTGTGGCGCAATCACGTTACACATATACCGGAATCATATATACTTCAGAGATGGAGGTTGGATGCTCGTTACAAAAACGGTTGAATTGAAAATAGCATGAAGTCTTTTCCCAGTCAAGACACTACACGGACGGCTAGATTGTGGTCAATTCGTTCAAAATTTAATACAATTCTTGACATGGTCGCTGATTCTGATATCCATCTTTCAAATTTGGAGGCAGTTTTGGAAAGTTTTGCCCAAGAAACCACTAGAGAATACAGAGCCATGTCAGGAAATGATCATTCATCACAGCCTAAAACTACAATTGGTTCCAGTGGTTCCGTTGTCATATTGCGAGATGGTGAAGAATTGAATATACGTGATCCAATTGGTTCTGTACCAACTAAGGGGAGGCCTAGAGCTGCATCCAGGCTTAAGTCTGGTTTTGAAGATTCTATATATCAGAAGGAAGTTAAGCATCGAAGATGTGGTAACTGCCAAGAGCTGGGCCATTACAGGACTGGTTGTCCGTTACAGGTATTACGTTAAACTTGTTAATCATTTTTTTATAATGATGTATCTTTAAAATTCTTACTATTTCCTTTTTAATGGCAGAAGAAGTAGGTTTTGGGTTGCCTCCATCTTGAAGGAACAAAGACTTCAATTTTTCATGAAGTGCGACCAGGGTCGCACAGTGTAATGAGATTCATGTCGCAGTCTGCCACTGGCGTGACATTATAAACAGATTTATTATCTTTCTTTGATTTCTACTGTATTATTTTTGTAAGTAGTTGTACTTTAAAGTTTTACTGCTACAAAATTCTCCTATATAGTTTTTTTTGTGTATATAATGTAGACAGAGACTTTGGTCGCAGTGTACATGGTTAATTGCGACCAAGGTCGCAATGTTGTTATTGATAAAGAGGGCCAGCAACTGCAATCTAGGGTCGCAGTACAATGACTGCGACTTAGGTCGCAGTACGATAGGTATGTGTTTCCTTTATATTAACACGCATAGCGACCAAGGTCGCAGTGTTGTTGTTGATTAAATCTAAAGACCATCAACTGCGACCAAGGTCGCAGTGTGTTTTATTAAGATTGCGGCCAACAACTGCGACCAAATTCGCAACCTTCATTTTAAAATTTTATTCGGGTGAAATAATATAATTATTAACTGCGTCCTTGGTCGCAGTATATTCGTTTAGCGTAAACATCAATAAAGACTATTAGTAAAATATTTAAAATGAGGGTTTGTAACAATTGTACAGCATTTCAACCAAGACATAGTAGTAAAAACTGTAATTCACATTGTTAACCTTAGAAAACTGAGTTATATATATTGAAAAAAAAAATAAAATACAAATTTTAAACTTCTAATCCTCGTCATCACCATCATAATCAGATTCGTCGTCAAGTGTATGACTGCTTTCGTCTTCCGTATCGCTTTCCGTCCCTTCCACCTCTTCAGCGACATCTCCTCTTCGCTTTCTTTCTCTTCATTGATGTATTTTGGTTCATCAATGAACTCACAGAACGGGTCGTCTGTATCAAGCTCATCCTCTGACCCGTAGCGAGGCATATCTTCAGAACTATACATCTAATCATCATTAGATGATTGGCTTCTTTCCGGTGAAGACAGTGGAGAAGACATTTTTTGAATCTAATTCCGAACAGTGAGAGTAACGAGTTTCAGCAAAAACAATTTAGTATGTTTATAATCCTGTCCTGATGACCCTTTATATATTTTTAATCCCGGAATTCCAAAAGGTTTAAGCTCTCGAACCACGTGAATATCTCCCAAATTTATTTTCTACCTTTTCCCAAAAATTGTATACTTCGTAGGTGACGGTTCAGTTATCCAAAACAGTTTAAAAGTTAATACACTCTAACTTTAAATTACTTTGAACTCCAAAAACTGTTCATTATTGCGATCGCATTGGGAACTGATGAACGATTAAGTAACTGCGACCATGATCACTGTCTCGATTAAAGTATCGCCGTACAAGGAAACGCTGTAACTCAAACAGGTCATTTCTGCGACTTTGGTCGCAATACAATTACTGAAGGGATGTTTGTTTCTAACATCAGTACGCAATAATAAAATTCAAGTTGTAACAAATGTAGATTGGAAATAATCAATGGAACTTATAATAAATAAATGTATATAAATGTTTATAAATTAAATTAATAAAACAAAAATAATATTCAATGAATTGAAATTGCAATTATTTTTACATTTATAAAAAAACAATTGTGGTATATCAATAAATTGTCAACTGTTAGTCATTAAATACTGTCCTTCGTACAATTTCTGTTTCTTCATCCCAACTCTTCTCTTTATCTGCAAGTATCATGTATGCAAGCTCACTTCTTAGTCTCTGTACATCAGCATCCGTAACAGTATCAACAGCTGCTGGACTACCAAACGCTATGCTTTCCATGTACTTGCATACATATACAGCGCAATCAACACTAAAATTTTCATAGAGTAATCATTAAATGAAATTAGATTTTTGTACTAAAAAAAGGTAGAAAATATGAAAGGTAAGGAGATGTGAAAAATTTATATACCTGTTTGCTTGTTGGGGGCATCTTGTGTATTTTATATTTATTTTTCTCATTAATTTATTGAAATCAATCTCAAAAATCTATAATAATCTTTCTTTCTGCAATGTCAATAGGAAAAAAAATAGTATTAATCAAATTAAATGCAAGTTTCCAGTAATCGAAATAAAAAATT
The DNA here is from genome assembly GCA_038442645.1 of Agave tequilana. Classification (NCBI taxonomy): domain Eukaryota; kingdom Viridiplantae; phylum Streptophyta; class Magnoliopsida; order Asparagales; family Asparagaceae; genus Agave; species Agave tequilana. The sequence goes on along the minus strand of JAVJIF010016852.1, from coordinate 82,316 downwards.
TCAACTCACCATTATTCTTGCATCTTTTTGGTAAAGCTTTGATATACTACTAATTTTTTCAGCTGGGACCAAAGAGTTGCAGAAATCCACTCTTGTGTATCGCAATCAAATACCAACATGGTCCAGTGAAATCCGGGATCGTCGGCACTATGTTTGTGATTGATCGGGAAGAACATGTACTGCACATCAGCTGTCCAGTTTTTCAACAGCTGCTGCTTGATGAAATGATCTTCCAGATCTTCACTTTTATATACAACACCGTGCTGCGGACAAGAAGAAAAATTAAATAAAATCGGAAACGAATTTAAAATATAAGAAAAAATTAATTAAAATAAGAAGTCATTACGTCAAGACAACAGACTGTGATCCAGGTCGCAGCGTTTCTTAATTAACACATTTTTATAGTAATTAATATAGCGACCAAGGTCGCAGTGTTGTTATTGATAAAGAGGATCAGCAACTGCAATTTAGGTCGCATTCTTTTCTTTACCAAAATTATATTCGTAGTAATTAATTTTTTAATGGACTGCGACTAAAGTCGCAGTACATCAGGTATCTGCTCCTTTTATATTAGCACACATAACGGCTAAGGTCGCAATGGTGTTGTTAATTAATCCTCCAGCAACTACCTGAGTTAGTAGCAGTACATTTTAATTATAAGCTGCGAACTTAGTCGCAGCTACGAACTTAGTCGCAGCTGCGAAGTTAGTCGCAGTACATGAGTTAGTAGCAGTACATTTTAATTATAAACTGCGACGTTAGTCGCAGTACATGAGTTAGTCGCAATACATTTTAATTATAAACTGCGACCTTAGTCGCAGTACATAAGTTATGCCTACACAGAGATAGAGAATATTAGTAATCTGTTCCACAATTGATATTACATTAAACCGTAAAGGAGAAAGTAGATTTTTACCCAAGCTTCGCTCCGAAAGAATATGCTTTTTAATCCTTCTCCTTTCTCTAGATGCTGCATGTAGAAATGAATTATATTCACATCTAAGTCTCTACTGAACATCAGGTCCTCAATGTCATTCCTTGTAATCATGATTCCGTTGTCGGTATCCTGATACACAGTAGAACTGCAAGATATTTAAAACAAAGTTAGTAATTAAATTGTTCTTATATAAATGTATAAAAGTTTTTTGATATGAATTACAATAAAATTAATTAACTTACTCAGAGAAGGACTTGTCGAAGAAATTTTTTATAAGAGCTTGTTGATGGGGCTGCAGAATTCTGTATGCTGTGGTTTCGGTCAATTCTCTCGATTTTGGGTCAGTGGAGGAAATCTCTTTGTCGCCGAAACCAGCGGCAGAACTCACAGCCGCAGACTGTGGAAGAGGATGTTCATTTATTTTCTTCTTCTGTTTTGGATAAACGAAGTCGGAGTCATCGCGATCTCTTTCAGCGCACTTGCGTTCTTTGACTCTCCTTTCTATCGTTCCTTTAGAGTATTCCAAAACTGTTTCTTTTAGGGATTGCTTCTGAGGCGGAGTATGTTCTTGATTTTTTCTTCAGAAGCTCTATCTCTTTGGATAAATCATCCTATACATGTCGGCCACTCTTTTCTTCTCTGGCAGTAAATGCACGGTGCCGTGGTATATTGTGGAATAGATTGCCAATATGCAGCTGATGAGGACAATATGCTGGGCTAAAGCTGTTTGGCAATTCCTGATTGAGTCAATGGACATCTTCAGGCACACCACGTACGAGCTGCAAGGATGCTCCGTGCAAATTATTGTAAGTACAAATCTCATATTTGGCCAACATTGTATGAAATTTACCAAAAAAATTGTGAATATTTGTGTAAACTAATTTAATTTTTCATTTTTGCAGTATTGGCTATGTGAGAGGGCTCCTATTTGTGAGCCGAGGTCTGGTTTGGAGGACATAACCCCACGCGCAGTAAGATGGGACCTCCAAAATATTAGCAGATCTCTACTTGAAGTTGATCTAAATGAGATTGACAGGAATATTGTAAGTTAGACTTCTTTTTATGTGCAGTACAAATAAAATGCGACCATAGTCGCAGTATTGAGCTGCACTTTTCGCAATTCGTTTTGTGCCTGACAAACAATGTGCGGCCATGGTCGCATTCTCCTGAAAATTCCTTTTACATGAAATGCGACCATGGTCGCAGTGTTGAGCTGCATGTCTTGGCAGATAAATTTTTGCAGGACAAACATACTGCGACCATGGTCGCATTCTTATCATAAATACTTAATAAATAAACTGCGACCATGGTCGCAGTATAATTATTTCATTGTTTTATTTTAAACTTACATTTTTCTGTTTATTTTCAGATTTTGAGTCGAATGGCCAACATCTCTAATGCTGAAAAAAATATGGTTGGCCTTCCTGTTGAAGGGGAAGAGGAAGAGGAAGAAGAAGAAGAAGATGAAGATGAAGATGAAGAAGAAGAAGGCCATACATATAATGAAGCTGACATCCCGGCAGAAAATGAGGCAGAAGCGGCTGAAACGAGTGAGCAAGAACCATCTTTTACAGGTTATTTGTCACCACCACGGGATGATCAAGCTGAAGAGATAAAAGAGTTGAGGTCTCAAAATCAGCACTTGAGAGATTATGTTTCTCAGCTTGAAAAAAAAATGAAAAAATGGAGACTGAGAGCAGACTCAAGGTTGAATTAAAAATAAAAAGGAGAGAAAAAAGAGAGAAGAAAAAATTAAAAAGGCAGCAGAGGAAATTAAAAGTGGAAGAAGAACAAGAGCTGCTGAGAGCAGCCGCTGCTGCTGAGAAGGAGAAGGAGAAGAAGAGGGAAGAGGAGGAGCATGAGAGAAGAAGATTGGAAGAAGAGAAGGAAAAGGAGGAAAGGAGGAGAGAAATGGAGGAGAATGAGAAGGAAAAGAGGAGAATGAAAGAGGAGGAGAATGAAAGGAGAATGAGGGAAGAATAGGAGAAGGAGAAGAAGAGGAGGGAGAAGGAGGAGTAGGAAAAGGAGGAGAGGAGGAGGGAAGAGGAGGGGCAGGAGAGGAGGAGGAGGGAAGAGGAGGAGAATGAGAAGAGAAGAAGAGACGAGCAAAGGAGGAGGGAAGAGGAGGATCAGAAGAAGAGGAGAGCATCGAAAAGGAGAAGAAGGAGAAGGAAAAGAGGAGGAAAGAAGAGGGGGACCAGAAAGAGGAGAAGCGGAGGAAGTTGTTGGAGGAGTTAAAGAAGAAGCGGGAGAAAAAGAGGAATGTGGGGGAAGAGCAAATTAGAAGGAAGGGTGAAGAGGAAAAGGAGCACAAAAGAATGACGGAGCAGATGGAGAAGCAGGTTGAAGAGGAGAAAAAGAAAAAATTAGAAGAGGATGAAATCATGGCTTCTGAATCTATTTTAAATTTTTCTGGGAAAAATATGCCAAGTTTTTCTTTGAATATAACTCAAATGATTCAAGAAACCCAAAGAGATAGAGCTTTTGAAGAAAAAAAAATCAAGAACTTACTCTACCTCAGAAGCAATCCTCAAAAGAAACAGTTTTGGAATACTCTAAAGGAACGATAGAAAGGGGAGTCAAAGAACGCAAGCGCGCTGAAAGAGATCGCGATGACTCCGACTTCGTTTATCCAAAACAGAAGAAGAAAATAAATGAACACCCTCTTCCACAGCCTGCGGCTGTGAGTTCTGCCGCTGGTTTCGGCGACAAAGAGATTTCCTCCACTGAGCCAAAATCGAGAGAATTGACCGAAATCACAGCATACAGAATTCTGCAGCCCCATCAATAAGCTCTTATAAAAAATTTCTTCGACAAGTCCTTCTCTGAGTAAGTTAATTAATTTTATTATAATTCATATCAAAAAACTTTTATACCTTTATATAAGAACAATTTAATTACTAACTTTTTTTTGAATATCTTGCAGTTCTACTGCGTATCAGGATACCGACAACGGAATCATGATTACAAGGAATGACATTGAGGACCTGATGTTCAGTAGAGACTTAGATGCGAATATAATTCATTTCTACATGCAGCATCTAGATAAAGGAGAAGGATTAAAAAGCATATTCTTTCAGAGCGAAGCTTGGGTAAAAATCTACTTTCTCCTTTACGGTTTAATGTAATATCAATTGTGGAACAGATTACTAATATTCTCTATCTCTGTGTAGGCATAACTTATGTACTGCGACTAAGGTCGCAGTTTATAATTAAAATGTATTGCGACTAACTCATGTACTGCGACTAACGTCGCAGTTGATAATTAAAATGTACTGCTACTAACTCATGTACTGCGACTAACTCATGTACTGCGACTAAGTTCGCAGCTGCGACTAAGTTCGCAGCTGCGACTAAGGTCAGTTATTTGTGATAAGCGTGAGGAACTTCATGTTTCTTGTAGTTGCTCGTTATTTGAAACAGACGGTATCCTATGTAGACATATTCTGTGTATCTTGTGGCGCAATCACGTTACACATATACCAGAATCATATATACTTCAGAGATGGAGGTTGGATGCTCGTTACAAAAACTTTGGAATTGAAAATGGTATGAAGCCTTTTCCCAGTCAAGGCACTCCACGGACGGCTAGATTGTGGACAATTCGTTCAAAATTTAATGCAATTCTTGATATGGTCGCTGATTCTGATATCCATCTTTCAAATTTGGAGGCAGTTTTGAAAAGTTTTGCCCAAGAAACCACTAGAGAATACAAAGCCATGTCAGGAAATGATCATTCATCACAGCCTAAAACTACAGTTGGTTCTAGTGGTTCCGTTGTCATATTGCGAGATGGTGAAGAATTGAATATACGTGATCCAATTGGTTCTGTACCAACTAAGGGGAGGCCTAGAGCTGCATCCAGGCTTAAGTCTGGTTTTGAAGATTCTATATATCAGAAGAAAGTTAAGCATCGAAGATGTGGTAACTGCCAAGAGCTGGGCTATTACAGGACTGGTTGTCCGTTACTGGTATTACATTAAATTTATTAATCATTTTTTTATAATGATGTATCTTTAAAACTCTTACTATTTCCTTTTTAATGGCAGAAGAAGTAGGTTTTGGGTTGCCTCCAACTTGAAGGAACAAAGACTTCAATTTTTCATGAAGTGCGATCAAGGTCGCACAGTGTAATGAGATTCATGTCGCAGTCTGCCACTGGCGTGACATTTTAATCAGATTTATTATCATTCTTTGATTTCTACTGTATTATTTTTGTAAGTAGTTGTACTTTAAAGTTTTACTGCTACCAAATTCTCCTATATAGTTTTTTTGTGTGTATATAATGTAGACAGAGACTTTGGTCGCAGTGTACATGGTTAATTGCGACTAAGGTCGCAATGTTGTTATTGATAAAGAGGGCCAGCAACTGCAATCGAGGGTCGCAGTACAATGACTGCGACTTAGGTCGCAGTACGATAGGTAGGAGTTTCCTTTATATTAACACGCATAGCGACCAAGGTCGCAGTGTTGTTGTTGATTAAATCTAAAGACCATCAACTGCGACCAAGGTCGCAGTGTGTTTTATTAAGATTGCAGCCAGCAACTGTGACCAAATTCGCAACCTTCATTTTAAAATTTTATTCGGGTGAAATAATATAATTATTAACTGCGTCCTTGGTCGCAGTATATTCGTTTAGCGTAAACATCAATAAAGACTATTAGTAAAATATTTAAAATGAGGGTTTGTAACAATTGTACAGCATTTCAACCAAAACATAGTAGTAAAAACTGTAATTCACATTGTTAACCTTAGAAAACAGAGTTATATATATTGAAAAAAAATAAAATACAAATTTTAAACTTCTAATCCTCGTCATCACCATCATAATCAGATTCGTCGTCAAGTGTATGATTTTTGATTGGGAAAGGAGTATAGTGTGGTAGATTGCACAAATATTCAGTAAAAGAAAGAAGGTTTAGAGTCAACCTTAGGTACTTGATTACTCCACAAATGTATTCGATATGTTCAATGTACCCTTTCCAAATCACCGTAGTAGCAGTGGATATACGGGTCGAATCCTCAGGGAGAGCTTGCGATGGAAGCTTTACGGTTCGAAGTGAAGATAGAAAACGAAGGTTCTTCTTTGCTTTAAAAGAATGTAGAAGAATTGGAAAAAGAAATAAAAGACTTGGTGGGTTTGTGCATGATGGAAAATGAAAAGAAATCGAAGAAGAGATTTGCTTTGGAATTAAACTAAAGGAGAAAACTTTATAAAAGATTTAAGAATGGAGAAAACCATGACTAGCTAACCTTACTAATTTGCTAAACTCACTAAACTCCGTGATGGTGTTGCGTGCCTCATGTTGATTCATCGGCATATGTTTGTCTTGCATGTTGGTCTAGTTGCTTTCCCACTTGGATGACGGGTGATCATTCTTGGACTTGTCTTGTAGCCTCATAGATGTCATAGGCCTACAAGATAGACTTTCAATGGTGGAATCAAAGAGCGATACTCAAGGGATGCTAAGGAAGAAGATACAACATTCATTAATGGAAGTAAAGAAGTTGTACAACAAATAGCATATGTTTGGTGATCCATCTCCATGTTCCATCAAGGCACTTGTTCTAAAGACAAGGCTCTAAATGAGGCACACATGAATCATATGGAATTACAACAAGAACTTGCCAAGCATGAAAGTAACCCATCGGGGATGAAAAAGACTCAACAACTTGCAAGATGAAGTATTAGCAATCACCCAAGAGTTAGTAGTTAGCAAAGTTAGTGGTTAGCTAGACATGTTAGAAGAAATTAGCTAGCCATAAGAAAAGAAAAGCAATGCATGAATAAAAGTGCAATGAAAGTCAGCTTGAATTAAAGAAAGCAAGTGAATACTAGAAAATGCAATAGAAGAGAAAAGAGAATGGATTAATCCTTACTTCACAAGTTGTCACCCCTTGGTTTACACAAGCTTTCTCTCTCTTACAATCTCTCTCTTGCAGAATTTCTAGGGAGGAAGAAGAAGACCTAGAGCACTAAAAATCCTAGAGAAAAACCTACAAAATACAAGCTCTATTCTCTAATCTCTCCTCTCTCCTCTTTTGCGAAGGCCCTGGTGGTGTATTTATAGTCTCAGAGAGAAGTCTCTAGAACCCAGGTTGTTGGAGAGAATCTCGGGCTCAACGGCCTTGTAACTGCCGCAGAATCGCGGCAGAAGCCGTGGAATCGCAGCAGAATCTTGGCCGTTGAAGCCGAGATTTCTGTTGCGAGTTTGTTACAGGTTGTTAGCCACGTGGACCTTCTGGAAGTCTGACTTGGCGCGTGGATTTCTCCGGATCCTGGGCTCAACCTTTGGGCTCTCTTTTGGGCTTTGATTTATTTTCCTTTAATTCTTGATAATTAAAGGGATTTTGGGCCTTTTCTCTATTAGAATATGGACCTGCAAAAATAGAGAGAAAAAGATTAAAAAATCACATTTTTATTTACAATATGCATGGTATGGATGTGGTAAAATATGCAAAAATGAATAACAATCATACCCCCATACCTAGCTTTTGCTCGTCCTCGAGCAAAAAAAGAAAGAAAAAGAAAATCCTAACTAGATTATTACACCACTTTCGTAGGTGACACGATTGCACTGAACACGTGCAACAAGCCGTTAAACCTCTAGGTTACCCTAGAGGAGGAGTGTTATCTCCTGAGGGTTTTCAGCGGATTGCACCCACAAAATCCATAAAGAAAGAAGACAAATGTTAGTGTTTTGAAAATTCATTTTGAAAGATAGACATGTTTTCGAACTATTTTTGCAAAAATATAAGTGATCTAAGGTCATAAGTCCACCTATAATCATTCTTCCTTAAACTTAGTCTCCATGCAGGATCTTGTCTTCAATTAAGGTAAGAATTAAAATTGGATTGAATATTTTATCTTTCATAAAACCTAGATAGTATGCACATTGTGATAATGAAAATTTCTGGGATTTCAACTCTAACCATCAAGCCATTTATTTATATATACTTTCTTTTTTTTTTCTTCTTCCCTTAGTTTAGGCTTTCTAGTTTACCCATGTAACGAGCCTATAACCGATGACTCTCAAACCAGATGGTCTTAGGGCACCAGATGAGAAAACATCCCTCGGGTTTAAGGTCTCAAGTAAACAAGGCCACAAAACTAAAGGGGATTATTTATTTCCTTTACCACCGTTAGGCGTGAATAATCATGCTTCTTGAGGCACAATTATCCAGCTTAATAAGTGATGTTTTATTATATATATATTTTTTTTTTTTTTTTTTTATATTTTATGGCCTTTTTGGTCTTTGTTTCCATCCCAAAAATGTGTAAGTGTGAAGTGCATACTATCTAAGGCAAAAAATTCAGGATAAAAATATCTCCCCAATTTTTCTTACTTAGCCTATAATTTTAAACAATATCCATTATTTCAACTAGGTTTAAGATGTCATAATTAAGGCTTTCTTAATTTTTAAGATCATCTTAATTTTCTTAAAAATAGATCAAAACATTTGTCTCTTATTTCAAAAAGTTTTTTTTTTAAAAAAGAAGTGTAAAAGAAAGAAAATCTAAAAACTTTATGTTAGTAAACCCTCCCCCACACTTATCTCATACATTGTCCTCAATGCATCGTGATATATGTATGCATGAAACAAATAGAGAGGGACGGAAAAAAATTACCTCAAGGTGGTGGTTCCGGTGGCGGCCTGATTGGTCCACGAAATGTGGCCCAATCAACTTTGCTTTGGGTTCGGAGGAACCCACCAGAAATATCATGAATATAACCCACTAAAAATATAAATCCATGAAGGATCTTTATTAAGTATTTAACCCCATCTAATTTCCATTTTCCATAACTAATTTCGGAGTCAAATTTGTCAACCACCTCGTTCCAGAATGGTGTATGAAATGATAGAACGGTTGACTTGGACTCAGGAAGGACAGGAACTAATACCGACTCAGGAAGGTGACTTAAGTCAAGTAAAGGTTCAGGAGTCGAAATGAGTTTAGGAATTGGGTCCAAGTCAAGAAGTTGAAACTCCAGTCCACATGTATTTTCCAACAATAGAATGTGACCTAATATGGGTGATTCCAGTTCAGGAATGATAGGTGGAGGAATCAGAACTGACTCTAAAATATTACTCAAGTTTGGTGACAAAACAGGAGTCAATATTGATTCAGAAAGTTGAACTGGATCACAGATGTGAGAATCTAGGTCACATATCTCTTTACTTCCAATATTAAGGAATTCCAGCTCCTCTCCATACAACTCTTCAAAACTCAGGTCAAAATTTAAACTTGCCAATTTGTCAATAGTATCTTCAGAAGTGTATAATTGGTCAAGTTCAATATGATCCTCAAAGATGGGTGATTCAACTTCATTATGAATTAGGGCAGGATCCAATGTCGACTCCGGGAAAAGATTGAAGTTAGGTAAAGACACCGGAGTCATTATTGAATCTGAAAGAAGAATTGAATCACTAAGTTGGGGTTCAAGATCATATTCATTTTCAAGTTCTATTTCAGGAAAAGGAAAACTTGCCAAAATGTCAATGGAATTTGAAGTTTGGACAAGTTCAAATGAGCGTGCTGAAATAGAATCTTGATTTCTAAAACAACATGACTCTTTGGCTCTGACAGAATGGTTAGTGATATTAGAAATAGTCGAACGATAAGAACGGAGACTTTTGACCATTATATCTATGTCACGATTATGAGCATTTTGAGCCTGAGTCATGTCTTCAAGCATCTTTACATAATTGATAGGTTCATCATTTTGTTGCAAAGATGAAGTATTGTTTTGGAACTGGTGGTGAAATTGTGAGTCCATTGGATTTGGTGATTTTTGTTTGGACTCACGCATACTCATTTCCAAAATTGATGGTGTTCTGTTTTGGACTGGTGGAATTGAGTCTGTGTCTTGAAAATATTGTGGACTGGGTGGAGAAGGAGGACAAGGTGGTTGGAAATTATGCTCGGGGTAGGTGAATCCCCACTGACTCGGTGAAGAGTTGAAATAATTATGGAAATTATAGTTATTAGATGGGGGGTATGGGTCATATTGATTCGGATAAGACCAATCCGGCACACTAGGTTGGTCAAAGTTATGATATGCCGGGTTGGTAATATCCGAAAATGAAGTCGGTGTGTAATATGGATTATTATTGAAGTTGGAAAAATTGTTATTATAAGCCATATCACACAATGAAATACAAACAAAAAGAAACAAACAAATAAACAAACAAAAAAAAAATTTCTAACCTAAGTTAGGGTAGACCTATGACCTAGACAACTCCTAACTGATTAGACCGTCCACGAGAGGTTTAGTGTAGACTTTGACCACAAGCTAATCAGTCAGGTCAGGGCAAGGTTGTTGGGAGGTTTTCCGTCAGAGACGTTCCTTAATTAAATAACCACCAACCTTCGGGCTTTCGGCCCTCAATCCCTTTCCTAGACACTGATTTTGCAAGAGTCAAATTCCAACACTTTTCCCCTTAGGATAATCTCCTAAGTGAGTCCGAGATGTCCCTAGGGCAAACGTCTATTTTTTTTTTAAATTAGGCTTAGGTTAGTGAGTGCTGGGATGGTGGTTTGGGCTAAGGAAAGGGTAATGAAATCCCCCACCTTATCATATTTATGGGTTAGTGCCCTTAAAATTGGATTGTGCAAGTGTACAAGATATATAACTAGGATTCACTCAAAGTATGAAAATCTAGCAAGAGATGATTCCTAGTCTATATGCAATGCAAAACGTACCTTGCTCCAGCACTCTTCAACAGTAAAAGTAAATGAATTGAAAAGACACGTGCTTAGAAATGCAAATGTCTAATCAATTTTTAATGTTTCAACCACTTTTTACTGTTGATTATTATTAACAGGAGTATGGTGAAGCATACAAGAATTTAAGTATTGCAGCAGATGTATTTTACAGAGCAAGCAACCCTGCAGAAATTTGGTCAGAAGTCCACTCTTCCTTGCCGCAGATCCACGGCTTTGGCCGTGGAATCGCGGCAATTCAGAGAGCTACTGGTCTCTGTTTTCAAGAGCAGAGGCCCAGAGCCACTTATATGTCACTGCAATGCAAATTTTCCTGTTTCTTCACCTGTAACCTGCAACAGAGAAGAAAATTCGTTTAGTTCTTCACTTTTAAATCAAAAACCGTTGCTCTCCCCGGCAACGGCGCCAAAATTTTTGATTGGGAAAGGAGTATAGTGTGGTAGATTGCACAAATATTCAGTAAAAGAAAGAAGGTTTAGAGTCAACCTTAGGTACTTGATTACTCCACAAATGTATTCGATATGTTCAATGTACCCTTTCCAAATCACCGTAGTAGCAGTGGATATACGGGTCGAATCCTCAGGGAGAGCTTGTGATGGAAGCTTTACGGTTCGAAGTGAAGATAGAAAACGAAGGTTCTTCTTTGCTTTAAAAGAATGTAGAAGAATTGGAAAAAGAAATAAAAGACTTGGTGGGTTTGTGCATGATGGAAAATGAAAAGAAATCGAAGAAGAGATTTGCTTTGGAATTAAACTAAAGGAAAGAAAACTTTATAAAAGATTTAAGAATGGAGAAAACCATGACTAGCTAACCTTACTAATTTGCTAAACTTACTAAACTCCGTGATGGTGATGCGTGCCTCATGTTGATTCATCGGCATATGTTTGTCTTGCGTGTTGGTCTAGTTGCTTTCCCACTTGGATGACGGGTGATCATTCTTGGACTTGTCTTGTAGCCTCATAGATGTCATAGGCCTACAAGATAGACTTTCAATGGTGGAATCAAAGAGCGATACTCAAGGGATGCTAAGGAAGAAGATACAACATTCATTAATGGAAGTAAAGAAGTTGTACAACAAATAGCATATGTTTGGTGATCCATCTCCATGTTCCATCAAGGCACTTGTTCTAAAGACAAGGCTCTAAATGAGGCACACATGAATCATATGGAATTACAACAAGAACTTGCCAAGCATGAAAGTAACCCATCGGGGATGAAAAAGACTCAACAACTTGCAAGATGAAGTATTAGCAATCACCCAAGAGTTAGTAGTTAGCAAAGTTAGTGGTTAGCTAGTCATGTTAGAAGAAATTAGCTAGCCATAAAAAAAGAAAAGCAATGCATGAATAAAAGTGCAATGAAAGTAAAGCTTGAATTAAAGAAAGCAAGTGAATACTAGAAAATGCAATAGAAGAGAAAAGAGAATGGATTAATCCTTGCTTCACAAGTTGTCACCCCTGGGTTTACACAAGCTTTCTCTCTCTTACAATCTCTCTCTTGCAGAATTTCTAGGGAGGAAGAAGAAGACCTAGAGCACTAAAAATTCTAGAGAAAAACCTACAAAATACAAGCTCTATTCTCTAATCTCTCCTCTCTCCTCTTTTGCGAAGGCCCTGGTGGTGTATTTATAGTCTCAGAGAGAAGTCTCTAGAACCCAGGTTGTTGGAGAGAATCTCGGGCTCAACGGCCTTGTAACTGCCGCAGAATCGCGGCAGAAGTCGTGGAATCGCGGCAGAATCTTGGCCGTTGAGGCTGAGATTTTTGTTGCGAGTTTGTTACAGGTTGTTAGCCACGTGGACCTTCTGGAAGTCTGACTTGGCGCGTGGATTTCTCCGGATCCTGGGCTCAACCTTTGGGCTCTCTTTTGGGCTTTGATTTATTTTTCTTTAATTCTTGATAATTAAAGGGATTTTGGGCCTTTTCTCTATTAGAATATGGACCTGCAAAAATAGAGAGAAAAAGATTAAAAATCACATTTTTATTTACAATATGCATGGTATGGATGTGGTAAAATATGCAAAAATGAATAACTATCATATGACTGCTTTCGTCTTCCGTATCGCTTTCCATCCCTTCCACCTCTTCAGCGACAATCTCCTCTTCGCTTTCTTCCTCTTCATTGATGTATTTTAATTCATCAATGAACTCTCAGAACGGGTCGTCTGTATCAAGCTCATCCTCTGACCCGTAGAGAGGCATATCTTCAGAACTGTACATCCAATCATTATTAGATGATTGGCTTCTTTCCGGTGAAGACAGTGGAGAAGACATTTTTTGAATCTAATTCCGAACAGTGAGAGTAACGAGTTTCAGCAAAAACAATTTAGTATGTTTATAATCCTGTCCTGATGACCCTTTATATATTTTTAATCCCGAAATTCCAAAGGTTTAAGCTCTCGAACCACGTGAATATCTCCCAAATTTATTTTCTACCTTTTCCCAAAAATTGTATACTTCGTAGGTGACGGTTTAGTTATCCAAAATAGTTTAAAAGTTAATACACTCTAACTTTAAATTACTTTGAACTCCAAAAACAGTTCATTATTGCGATCGCATTGGGAACTGATGAACGATTAAGTAACTGCGATCATGATCGCTGTCTCGATTAAAGTATCGCCGTACAAGGAAACGCTGTAACTCAAATAGGTCATTACTGCGACTTTGGTCGCAATACAATTTCTGAAGGCATGTTTGTTTCTAACATCAGTACGCAATAATAAAATCCAAGTTGTAACAAATATAGATTGGAAATAATCAATGGAACTTATAATAAATAAATGTATATAAATGTTTATAAATTAAATTAATAAAACAAAAATAATATTCAATGAATTGAAATTGCAATTATTTTTACATTTATAAAAAAAATTGTGCTATATCAATAAATTGTCAACTGTTAGTCATTAAATACTGTCCTTCGTATAATTTCTGTTTCTTCATCCCAACTCTTCTCTTTATCTGCAAGTATCATGTATGCAAGCTCACTTCTTAGTCTCTGTACATCTGCATCCGTAACAGTATCAACAGCTGCTGGACTACCAGACGCTATGTTTTCCATGTACTTGCATACATATACAGCGCAATCAACACTGAAATTTTCATAGAGTAATCATTAAATGAAATTAGATTTTTGTACTAAAAAAAGGTAGAAAATATGAAAGGTAAGGAGATGTGAAAAATTTATATACCTGTTTGCTTGTTGGGGGCATCTTGTGTATTTTATATTAATTTTTCTCATTAATTTATTGAAATCAATCTCAAAAATCTGTAATAATCTTTCTTTCTGCAATGTCAATAGGAAAAAAAATTAGTATTAATCAAATTAAATGCAAGTTTCCAGTAATCGAAATAAAAAATTTCAACTCACCATTATTCTTGCATCTTTTTGGTAAAGCTTTGATATACTACTAATTTTTCCAGCTGGGACGAAGAGTTGTAGAAAATCCACTCTTGTGTATCGCAATCAAATACCAACATGGTCCAGTGAAATCCGGGATCGTCGGCACTATGTTTGTGATTGATCGGGAAGAACATGTACTGCACATCAGCTGTCCAGTTTTTCAATAGCTGCTTGATGAAATGATCTTCCAGATCTTCACTTTTATATACAACACCGTGCAGCAGACAAGAAAAAAAATTAAATAAAATCGGAAACGAATTTAAAATATAAGAAAAAATTAATTAAAATAAGAAGTCATTACGTCAAGACAACAGACTGCGATCCAGGTCGCAGCGTTTCTTAATTAACACATTTTTATAGTAATTAATATAGCGACCAAGGTCGCAGTGTTGTTATTGATAAAGAGGACCAGCAACTGCAATTTAGGTCGCATTCTTTTCTTCACCAAAATTATATTCGTTGTAATTAATTTTTTAATGGACTGCGACTAAAGTCGCAGTACATCAGGTATCTGCTCCTTTTATATTAGCACGCATAACGACTAAGGTCGCAGTGGTGTTGTTAATTAATCCTTCAGCAACTACCTGAGTTAGTAGCAGTACATTTTAATTATAAGCTGCGAACTTAGTCGCAGCTGCGAACTTAGTCGCAGTACATGAGTTAGTCGCAGTTCATGAGTTAGTAGCAGTACATTTTAATTATAAACTGCGACGTTAGTCGCAGTACATGAGTTAGTCGCAATACATTTTAATTATAAACTGCGACCTTAGTCGCAGTACATAAGTTATGCCCACACAGAGATAGAGAATATTAGTAATCTGTTCCACAATTGATATTACATTAAACCGAAAAGGAGAAAGTAGATTTTTACCCAAGCTTCGCTCCGAAAGAATATGCTTTTTAATCCTTCTCCTTTCTCTAGATGCTACATGTAGAAATGAATTATATTCGCATCTAAGTCTCTACTGAACATCAGGTTCTCAATATCATTCCTTGTAATCATGATTCCGTTGTCGGTATCCTGATACGCAGTAGAACTGCAAGATATTCAAAACAAAGTTAGTAATTAAATTGTTCTTATATAAAGGTATAAAAGTTTTTTGATATGAATTATAATAAAATTAATTAACTTACTCAGAGAAGGACTTGTCGAAGAATTTTTTATAAGAGCTTGTTGATGGGGCTACAGAATTCTGTATGATGTGGTTTCGGTCAATTCTCTCGATTTTGGGTCAGTGGAGGAAATCTCTTTGTCGCCGAAACCAGCGGCAGAACTCACAGCCGCAGGCTGTGGAAGAGGATGTTCATTTATTTTCTTCTTCTGTTTTGGATAAACGAAGTCGGAGTCATCGCGATCTCTTTCAGCGCGCTTGCGTTCTTTGACTCCCCTTTCTATCGTTCCTTTAGAGTATTCCAAAACTGTTTCTTTTAAGGATTGCTTCTGAGGCGGAGTATGTTCTTGATTTTTTTCTTCAGAAGCTCTATCTCTTTGGATAAATCATCCTATACATGTCGGCCACTTTTTTCTTCTCTGGCAGTAAATGCACGGTGTCATGGTATATTGTGAAACAGATTGCCAATATGCAGCTGATGAGGACAATATGCTGGGCTAAAGCTGTTTGGCAATTCCTGATTGAGTCAATGGACATCTTCAGGCACACCACGTACGAGCTCCAAGGATGCTCCGTGCAAATTATTGTAAGTACAAATCTCATATTTGGCCAACATTGTATGAAATTTACCCAAAAAAATTGTAAATATTTGTGTAAACTAATTTAATTTTCTATTTTTGCAGTATTGGCTATGTGAGAGGGCTCCTATTTGTGAGCCGAGGTCTGGTTTGGAGGACATAACCCCACGCGCAGTAAGATGGGACCTCCAAAATATTAGCAGATCTCTACTTGAAGTTGATCTAAATGAGATTGACAGGAATATTGTAAGTTAGACTTCTTTTTATGTGCAGTACAAATAAAATGCGATCATAGTCGCAGTATTGAGCTGCACTTTTCGCAATTCATTTTGTGCCTGACAAACAATGTGCGACCATTGTCGCATTCTCCTGAAAATTCCTTTTACATGAAATGTGACCACGGTCGCAGTGTTGAGCTGCATGTCTTGGCAGATAAATTTGTGCAGGACAAACATACTGCGACCATGGTCGCATTCTTATCATAAATACTTAATAAATAAACCGCGACCATGGTCGTAGTATAATTATTTCATTGTTTTATTTTAAACTTACATTTTTCTGTTTATTTTCAGATTTTGAGTCGAATGGCCAACATCTCTAATGCTGAAAAAAATATGGTTGGCCTTTCTGTTGAAGGGGAAGAAGAGGAGGAAGAAGAAGAAGATGATGATGAAGAAGAAGAAGGCCATACATATAATGAAGCTGACATCCCGGCGGAAAATGAGCCAGAAGCGGCTGAAACGAGTGAGCAAGAACCATCTTTTACAGGTTATTTGTCACCACCACGGGATGATCAAGCTGAAGAGATAAAAGAGTTGAGGTCTCAAAATCAGCACTTGAGAGAATGTGTTTCTCAGCTTGAAAAAAAAATTGAAAAAATGGAGACTGAGAGCAGGCTCAAGGCTGAATTAAAAATAAAAAGGAGAGAAAAAAGAGAGAAGAAAAAACTAAAAAGGCAGCAGAGAAAATTAAAAGTGGAAGAAGAACAAGAGCTGTTGAGAGCAGCCGCTGCTGCGGAGAAGGAGAAGGAGAAGAAGAGGGAAGAGGAGGAGCATGAGAGAAGAAGATTGGAAGAAGAGAAGGAAAAGGAGGAGAGGAGGAGAGAAATGGAGGAGAATGAGAAGGAAAAGAGGAGAATGGAAGAGGAGGAGAATGAAAGGAGAATGAGGGAAGAAGAGGAGAAGGAGAAGAAGAGGAGGGAAGAAGATAGAAAATATAGAAAATAGATTTTTGTACTCCTCCAACAACTTCTTCCGCTTCTCCTCTTTCTGCTCCCCCTCTTCTTTCCCCCTCTTTTCCTTCTCCTTCTTCTCCTTTTCGATGCTCCTCTTCTTCTGATCCTCCTCTTCCCTCCTCCTCTGCTCGTCTCTCCTTCTCTTCTCATTCTCCTCCTCTTCCCTCCTCCTCCTCTCCTGCCCCTCCTCTTCCCTCCTCCTCTCCTCCTTTTCCTGCTCCTCCTTTTCCCTACTCTTCTTCTCCTTCTCCTCTTATTCCCTCATTCTCCTTTCATTCTCCTCCTCTTCCATTCTCCTCTTTTCCTTCTCATTCTCCTCCATTTCTCTCCTCCTCTCCTCCTTTTCCTTCTCTTCTTCCAATCTTCTTCTCTCATGCTCCTCCTCTTCCCTCTTCTTCTCCTTCTCCTTCTCAGCAGCAGCGGCTGCTCTCAGCAGCTCTTGTTCTTCTTCCACTTTTAATTTCCTCTGCTGCCTTTTTAGTTTTTTCTTCTCTCTTTTTCTCTCCTTTTTATTTTTAATTCAGCCTTGAGTCTGCTCTCAGTCTCCATTTTTTCAATTTTTTTCAAGCTGAGAAACATATTCTCTCAAGTGCTGATTTTGAGACCTCAACTTTTTTATCTCTTCAGCTTGATCATCCCGTCGTAGTGGCAAATAACCTGTAAAAGATGGTTCTTGCTCACTCGTTCCAGCTCGTTTCAGCCGCTTCTGGCTCATTTTCTGCCGGGATGTCAGCTTCATTATATGTATGGCCTTCTTCTTCTTCATCTTCTTTTTCTTCTTCTTCTTCTTCTTCCTCCTCCTCCTCCTCCTCTTCCCCTTCAACAGGAAGGCCAACCATATTTTTTTCAGCATTAGAGATGTTGGCCATTCGACTCAAAATCTGAAAATAAACAGAAAAAGGTAAGTTTAAAATAAAACAATGAAATAATTATACTGCGACCATGATCGCAGTTTATTTATTAAGTATTTATGATAAGAATGCGACCATGGTCGCAGTATGTTTGTCCTGCACAAATTTATCTGCCAAGACATGCAGCTCAACACTGCGACCCTGGTCACATTTCATGTAAAAGGAATTTTCAGGAGAATGCGACCATGGTCGCACATTGTTTGTCAGGCACAAAACGAATTGCGAAAAGTGCAGCTCAATACTGCGACTATGGTCGCATTTTATTTGTATTGCACATAAAAAAAAGTCTAACTTACAATATTCCTGTCAATCTCATTTAGATCAACTTCAAGTAGAGATCTGTTAATATTTTTGAGGTCCCATCTTACTGCGCGTGGGGTTATGTCCTCCAAACCAGACCTCGGCTCACAAATAGGAGCCCTCTCACATAGCCAATACTGCAAAAATGAAAAATTAAATTAGTTTACACAAATATTTACAATTTTTTTTGGTAAATTTCATACAATGTTGGCCAAATATGAGATTTGTACTTACAATAATTTGCACGGAGCATCCTTGCAGCTCGTACGTGGTGTGCTTGAAGATGTCCATTGACTCAATCAGGAATTGTCAAACAGCTTTAGCCCAGCATATTGTCCTCATCAGCTGCATATTGGCAATCTGTTCCACAATATACCACGGCACCGTGCATTTACTGCCAGAGAAGAAAAGAGTGGCCGACATGTATAGGATGATTAATGTGGTAAAGTCTTGAGCTGCAAGTCTTTGTATGTCTCTTATAATTTCATTTAAAGTCACTTGCTGCTCAAGCTGTTCATCCTGTGTCACATTTAATTCACCCCTCATCCTTTTCTTGACTAGAAGATCGTCCAAAGCCTCTTCAATAGATACTTTTGTGATCTTTTTTATATTGGGAAAATAATGTTTTATAATCCCTCTGTCTTTCATCGTACATGTCTTATTCATAACAAAATCTGCCTCACTGAAGGTAGGCCAAAAGTGAGGGCAACATCCTCCACTGTTAACTCAATTTGTTTGCCCCCAATTCTAAAGGTCCTTGTATCCCTATCATAATGGTCTAAAATCCTCAGTACCGCAACGTTTGATTTTAGAGCCTTTTCACCCCCAAATTCCTCATTATAGAAGGCCATGAAGATTGGGCCAAATGGGGTATTCTTGATCGCCTCTACGAAATCTGCCTGAATATACTTTTTAAATTTCTTGATGAACTCGCACATAGGTTTTAGGCTTGATCTCAGTAGACGAACCTTAATCTGTTGTTTACCTATAGATGAAGAAAAATAAAAAAGTTTAGACCAATGATTATTTATAAATTATAAGTGAGTAAAAAGCATATTATTTTTAATAAACTGCGACCAAGGTCGCAGTCATTTACAGTGCAAACATAATCTACTGCGTCCCGGGTCGACACTGCGACCAAGGTCGCAGTCATCTACAGTGCAAACACAAACTACTGCGACCCTGGTCTACAATGCGACCAAGGTCGCATAAGACTACAGTGCGAACACAAACAAATGTGACCAGGGTATACACGGCGACGAAGGTCGCATAAGTCTACAGTGCAAAAATAAACAACTGCGACCCAGGAATGATGAAACAAATGACGTTAAATACACTGCGACTATGGTCGCAAAATACTACATAAATATTGAAGCAACTGCGACCCCATGTCTTCAGTATGTTAAAAAAAAGGAAGTTTCATATACTGCGACCAGCGTCACATTCGTCAAATTTGAAAAGTCCAAAAAAAAAAAAACATCCTGAGACACACAGATTTGAAAACAAAATTTTAACAACTGCGACCGAGGTCGACATAAAGTGTATGAAAATAATTAAATTTAAAAAAATATAATCAAGGTCGCATACATATAAATCACTTTTTTGAAAATACTGCGACAAACTAAAAATAGAACGAAATGAAAAAAACTTGAAAAAATACACCTTTATCTTTGTGTTACAAATTTTTAAATTTAAAAATTTATTCGTCATCTAAAGTTTCAAAATCTCTTTCTTATTTGCGAACATGGTCCAAAGATTTTTAAAAAAAATAAAAAAGACTCAAACGGAAATAAATCTGGAAAAAATTTATAACAATTAAAACACCAAACCCTAAAAATTTTTGAAAAATATCTTTTTTCTATTACCTTTTTCGGCGAATGATTTCTTTGGCACCATGTGTTGCAAATATATTTTTTAAAAAACGGATCAAATTTGTGAAAAAAAAGAACTAATTGGATTAAAATGATCGGGTGAAATTTTAGAGATGAAATTTTTTTAGAAAGACAACTTTTTTACATAAGGTAAAAAATGTGACCGAGGGTATTTTCGGAAGATGCATTGTTGAGGTGACTGACAATAAATTGGGCGGGATTTTTCATCTTTTTGTCCGCCAAATTGTATGACAGGTATGTGGCTATGATGTAACCACGTCCTGCCGGCTGAGAAAATCTCTCAGCCGTCGGTTGAGGTACAGTAAACCCTATATATATATATAAACCCTATATATATATATATATATATATATATATATATATATATATATATATATATATATATATATATATATATATATATATATATATATAGGGGTTACTGTACCTCAGCCGGTAGGCTGAGAGAGTTTCTCAGCCGGCGGTGACGTGGCTGAATATATGCCACATATCGGCCGCAGAGTGTAGGCGCCAAAAAAATCAAAAAAATCCCGCCTAAACAATCATGAAACAAATTGACAAAAATACCCCTTTTTTACTTCTAAACTGGAATAAAGTCATCAACAAACAAAATTTACCTAAAAAAATTTCAGTTGAATATATTTACAGTTATAAAATTCGTAATTATACTACATCGAAAAATATAATAATGTAAAATAAGCAAAAGCATTGAAAAGTAAAAAAACATGCCGTGGTCGCAGACTTAATACAATATAACTTTCAATTTTATATGACGACTGCGACATAAGTCGCCGTCATTAGTCGCAGTTATAGTATAACAAAACTATAATAAAACTTTTTTATATCACGTCTGCGACTCTAGTCGCATTCCTTTTTTGTAAGGTCAGCCACCCTAGTGGCATTCCTTATTCGCATAAAGAATACCAGACGAAACATGCTATCGTACAGCAGTGCGACATCCTTCAGTACTGCGACCAAAGTCGCAATCTACTTTCGCATGCCTTATGTAAAAGATTTTTTATATTTTTAAAAAGTTGATTAGACATGCGACCCTGAGATCAGTTCGCGTATATCACATCTTATAAAAAATACTATATTAATTACACTGAATTAAATGAAGTAATTAATATTCTTTCTACCTCGCATGCCTTATGTAAAAGATTTTTTATATTTTTAAAAAGTAGATTAGCCATGCGACCCTGAGATCAGTTCGCGTATATCACATCTTATAAAAAATACTATATTAATTACACTGAATTAAATGAAGTAATTAATATTCTTTCTACCGTGATACAACAACAGTCTAGAAAAAGAGATGCACTAATGTTAATATCGATAAAGAAAAGATGTGCACCATACGTAATCTAAAGATATAGGCAAACAATTCTATAAAAAGTTAATTTGTACTTCACGTATTAAACCTCTGGAAAAAAGGAACTCTTCGGATTCTCCCGCAATAAATCTTCAATTAAATATTTAATTTTTTTACCACTTCTTACCATACTCAACCGTCATCTGTAACAATTATTATTACTATTCATGTTCTTCCAAAATATTGACCTTTATATAATGCTTGTAACTAATATATTATCTCATACCTAAAAACTATATTTTTGCTCTTCCTTTTCAATTTGATTTCAAAAACTTCCAAAAA
Source organism: Agave tequilana (assembly GCA_038442645.1). Classification (NCBI taxonomy): domain Eukaryota; kingdom Viridiplantae; phylum Streptophyta; class Magnoliopsida; order Asparagales; family Asparagaceae; genus Agave; species Agave tequilana. The sequence continues at coordinate 60,570 of JAVJIF010016852.1, read as the reverse complement.
ACAATTCATTCTTGAATCATGTCTTCCCCATCTTCTTCCTCTGAACACTTAGATTTCAACTTCAATCGTTCCCCACCGGTCCTTTTTCTTTAGGATATTCTAGTGAATCTGATACCAGTCTGGACTTCACTCCTTTTGACTATCTCACTACATCAAATAATGTATTAACTGATCCTCTTATTCATGAGGATGATGAAGTTTTTATGTGGGTTAGTGAGGAAGACATTATCCCTCTGCCACTTGACGGAGACATGCTTGATGAAAGCATGTCCTCTGATGCTGTAGGCTCGCTTTCTCGCAACGGATCGGACGAAGAGCTTGATAGAGACGATCCATTCTGGGAGTTTATCGGTGAAACAAAAAAACCTCAAAAACAGGAAGATGATGAGGAAATAAGTGATGAACAGGAAGAACAGAAGAATGAAGACGACGAATCTGCTTATGATGGTGATAATGACGATGATTAGGATTTCCTGATCTTCTGATATTCAACCTTATTTTGTCTTCTTTTAAAAGCTTTTAATTCTCATTTTTTGTAAGGTCTCTTTCTCACTATATTAACTTATAAGCTCTTTTAATGCTCTTATAATTACATATGAAACTGCGACTGCTGTTCTTAAACACTGCGACCATAGTCGCAGTCCTACTACGCATGCAATAAGGTCTCTTTCTCACTATATTAACTTATAAGCTCTTTTAATTACATATGAAACTGCGACCATAGTCGCAGTCCATGATCGCATACTATAGGTAAAAACTAATTTAATAGTTCATAGGAGGATCAGACAACAGTCACAAATGAAGAACAAAAAATATAAAATAATACGTAAACTGCGATTATACTATCGCTCTCGTTAAGTACTGCGACCATAGTCGCAGTCCATGATCGCATACTATAGGTAAAAACCAATTTTTTAGTTCATAGGAGGATCAGACAACAGTCACAAATAAAGAACAAAAAATATAAAATAATACGTAAACTGCGATTATACTATCGCTCTCGTTAAGTACTACGACCATAGTTGCAGTCCATGATCGCATACTATAGGTAAAAACCAATTTAATAGTTCGTAGGAGGATCAGACAACAATCACAAATGAAGAACAAAAAATATAAAATAATACGTAAACTGCGATTATACTATCGCTCTCGTTAAGTACTGCGACCATAGTCGCAGTCCTTGATCGCATTATACATTACATGTGAAAAAAAGTAAACTGCGACTATATTAAAAATCATTAAATTTCAAATCAGATAAAAAAATTAAAGAAGCATTCAAATTAGTTTCGTGATTTAATAAAAAAATGTTGGCAGTTTGGCCGCAGTTATAAAAGATAATTGTCACAAAATTGAATAACGTCAGAAAATATAAAAATATAATAAACTATACATACCGAAAGAGTAGCTTTTCATAAGGGGTATTTAGTAATTTAACTTCTTCCTATAAGCGGGCCGCAAATTAGTGGAGTGGCAAATATTGAGCCACGTCACCGCAGGCTGAGAGAGTTCTCTCAGCCGCAGGCTGATATACGTTTTTCTCATATATATATATATATATATATATATATATATATATATATATATATATGTGTGAATGAATGAATACATGTGTTTTATGAATCGGATAATTAAGTTATGATACGTATGTATAGATAAATATGTGTGCGCGCGCGCGCGTATGTATATATGTTTGTATGTATACTTGTATCATAAATCAATAAATAAAAATATATAAGTATGTAAGTATTAAGGTATATACTAGCATTAAGGTATATCTCACGAGAAAATAAAAAATAAAAATAAAATAGATATTAATTTTAAAACCATGAGATAGCGGACGGTGATTTCATCAAGAGATGTAGGGTTAGGATTAAAAGGGAGTAAGTATTGGTGAGGTAGATGGTTTGAATTTAATAGAGAGTTGTGTAGAGTGAGGTGGCAAGAAGAGAGAAAAGACTTAAGTTGTATAAATAGGAAAATAGGGGGCAAGGAAAAGAAAAGCTTTCAAAATTCCTCATTTTCTCTCCCCTTCGGTTTTCTTTCCCTCACAATCTCTCTCTGATCTCCTCCCCCATCATTCTAATCCTCTCCCCTCTTCTTTATTTTCATTTTCATCTTCCTCATTCTCCCTCCCTCTTCCTCTCTACCCCTCCCTCTCCTTCTCTGATTTGGCACAGCCAGGAGCAACAACAGTGCTTACGGCAACAGCAGGGCGCACGGGGAGGATGCGTGAGAGTCTAACGAACCTGGTGAAGGTTGTGGGAATTTATAGTAAATTTCAGAAAAGATAATAATCAAGATAATGGTCTTAATTAGTATTCTAATTAAATTAATTGAAATTATATTTGATCTAAGTTATGACCTATATGTGTGATTATAAGGAGATTGAAGAAATTGGTGTTAATTGTAGTGTACTCGAAGAAATTGGGTAAAAAACAAGAAAATTGGGAAAAAACGGTAACGGTGTGGGGTATTCGGTGAAGAATCAAAGAAAATATCTCACCTAAACAAACTAGATCAAATTAATAATGTATTATCATAATCTTATATATATCATGTTATGTTAGACATCGAGGAAGAAAATGATGGTGTCGATACTTGGAGTAGATTTTGCGGAGAAGTTTAGAGTGAAGATGAGTGGAGTTCTTATATTAAGTTAAATTTGCTTTGGGTAAACTATTTTACATAAACCCTAGTGGTAAAGAACTAATCAGAATTTGTAGAAGATTAACTAAGGTATACAAAGGTATTAGTATACATAACCAAGTTTGAATTCATTGTGGCTTGTAATTGATATTAAGTGAATATATATGTTGATTCCGGAATGTGCATCTTTATACATGTGACACGTAATTAATAAGCGAAATTTTGTGGGTATTTTAGCCTAACTAATAAACCCTATTCGGGTGTATAACTATTCTTCAAACATTATATTGTGTGTATGACTGATGATAATACTTAATTACACTAGAATACAAGATAGAATTAATAGTTCATACTATAGTACTTGTATGCTTGTTCCCTATTTATGAATGTGTGCTCTAGTTGATGATACATTTATATATATTCAAGTATGTATGATATACAATTTTGTATGAAACTGGATGTGTTGGTATTTATGCATATACAAAATTAGATATTAATCTTTTGGGGGAAGAGACTAGAAATAGAACCGGAGGAGGCGGAAGACATGACATAATTTACTTGTTATTCTATTAGAGGAAGGGTTCGGATTTAGAACCGGAGGAAAGGGAAAGACAGATAGATATTAACATAATAATTTATATTATTCTATTGGAGGAAGAGACCAGATATAGAACTGGTGGAGGGAGAAGATGGAGATATTATATGTATAGAAAATTGATACTTTTAAGTATTCGATTATTGGTGATGTTTATATAAATGTTGACATGGTATATGTGATATAAACATATCATGAAATAAAAATAATTAATATGATTTAGTTTTCAAATATCATGTGGCACATTTTTATTCATGTCTATCATAAAATTTTGCTTAACTTGCTTGCTCGCATTGTTAAGTTAAATTGAAGAGTGCTTATAATCGTCATTTAAGCATGCTCGTCTTCAAAGTAAGAAGGGTGACAAGACTAAAACCAAAAATTTTGCTTTTGTCTTCTCTTTGATGTTAACATCCTATATCATAATAACTTGATGTTAATTAGAATCCCAGTAAGAGAGGAGATGAAATTGATTCTGCTTGAGGATAAGGATTTCTTGTAGAAGAAACAGTCAGACAAGTCCATCTTAATGACTAGAGGTTTAATGCTAACGTGGCCATGTGCAGTACTTCCTTGATCAGAGGTATTGAATTAACGTGATCAGGGATAGTACTTTTTCAAGAACTCGCCATTGATCGGCATTATAAGCGTGTCGCCATTTGGATTTGCTAGGCGGTATACTATATTTGAGTAGACTATTTTTACCATGAAGGGTCCCTACCATTTAGGTTAGAATTTGTCCTTGGTCTTATGTGTCATGACCATAGGTCGCTTGACAACTAAGACCAAATCTCCTTTCTGAAAGACTCTCTTCTTGACATTTTTGTTGAAGGCCTTCGAGATTCCAGCTTGGTACAACTCAATGTGTTATTAAGCTTGTAACCACTTCTCGTCCAGCGCTTCCAGCTCTAGGAGACATAAACAATCATTATCTCCTTCTGTTATCTTGGTTTTCAGGGTAACGCGAAGTAATGGCATTTATATCTCTAAAGGTATGACTGCTTTACACCCGTAAACTAGAGAGAATGCCTGTAGGAGTTCAGATCGTTGTTTGGTAAGCCCAAAGACATTCACTGAGCTTCTCATTCCAATCTCGTTTACTTGAATAGATGAACTTTTAAGGAGCTTGATGATCGTCTTATTGAATGCAACTGCTAATTAGTTGGTGGCAAGCTTGTAAGCAGTTGAAGCCACATTCTGAATCCGGCACTTGTCACAAAACTAATAGAATGATTGGCTTGCAAATTAGGGACCATTGTCATGAATGATTCACTTGGAGACACCAAATCGGTAGATGACATGGTGTTTGATAAAGTTTATCGCATTGGTGGTTTTAACTTCAGTGAGCGGTGTAGCTTCTGCCCATTTTGAGAAGTAACTGGTTATCACAAGGATGAACTGATGACCTTTTGTCGATAGAGGACTGATGGGTCCTAATTCCTTATGCTTCAAATGGCCATGAAGCGACTGTGGGGGTGGAGTAGCTCCGAGGACTGGTATATGAAATCCGCATGGATTTGACAGGCTCTACACCTTTTCGCATATTCGACTGCATCTGCGATCATAATTAGCCAATAATGATTAAGTCGGTGCAGTCAGTCTTTGAGCTTTGGGTTGGTTGGTGAGCCCCGCATATACCATCGTGGGCCTCTTTAAGTACTTATCGTGCCTCTGAATTGGATAGACAACGAAAAAGTATACCGTCATATGAACGACGGTACAATGTTTTTACCACTGCATCATAGTAGAATCGAGTAGATCTTCGTTGAATAGAAGTCGCTCCCTAGGATCATCATGCAAAGCGTAATCGATGATAGGAAATCACCAGTCTCTCGGTTCGAAGTTCGTCGAGGCTGTATGAACTTCGCTAACCTCTAAATCATACTTCGAACAGAACAGATAACGAGTAGCCACCGTAAGACGATAAGTGGTGTATGCTGGTAAGGCCAATGTAGCCGCGAGCGCAGCTAAAACATCTGCCTTTGTATTCAGTAGGCGAGACACATGGCTAATATAGAAGCTGTCAAATGAGTCGGCTAATTTAATGGCTGCATGGTGATAAGGTATCAGGTCTTCATGCCCAATCTCATACTCTCCCTTGACTTGGTTGATAATCAATTTGGAGTCACCATAAGCTTAAAGATATCATACCCTCATTTGTTGAGCGAGTTGGAAGCTAATGAGAAAAGCATTGTACTCAGCTATATTATTAGAGTAGGGCTCTGTCAATGAGAATGCACGAAGAAGAACGTGATTCTCAGGCGAGACGAATACCACCCCACTCTGGCAATGATGCATGTTCTTGATGCACCATCAAAGAACATTAATCGGTCACATATATTGTATATATATTGTCACATTGCCCTGTTTATTATCTATAAATCCTATTAATAAGTCTTATTTTTTCTCTATAAAGTACAGACCCATTGCTAAAGAAAAGGGAAGAAAAATAAGCCCAAAAGCCCATCAAATTCTGATTTAATTCAGAATTAATTCGAAATCAGAAGATCAGAGCAGATCATGGAAGATCAGAGAGGTTGAAAACTGATTAATTTGGTTAGCTTGAGAATCATTGAAGATCAGATCAGAACCAGCGTTAAACAGCAAATCCAGCCGGATAAAAGAGAGTCAAATCACGCGCCATGAAGATCTCCACCAGGATGTGGCCATTTGGCTACATCCTGGGCCCGCGGCCCAAGCCGCGGATCCGTGGCTCGTTGGTGGAGATAAGGGGAGCATTTTACTCCCCTTATCTCCTCACTCCTTTTCCTCTGGGTTTTTGCCTATAAAAGGCAGTGTTTTGTACTGAAAAATTAGCGAAGACTAGGATTAAAATTTTTGTTTATTCCTTAGGGTTTTAGGAGTATTGTTAGATAGTTCGGAGAAGTTGCATCTCCTCTTTATTTTTCAGTTTAGACCAGCAAAGAGAGAAGAGTGAAACTGAATGTGTAATTCATCCTTAAAGTGACAATCAAAGGAGATTTAACTTGCTTGTTCAACTCGACTCAAATCGCTATGTCTATATTTAATTTTCAATTGTTTTCCTTTCATTATGAGTAGCTAAATCATTTGCTGGGCTCACTAATTAATCTCTTCTATCACCACTCTCTTGATTGACTTTCATGAAAGCAACATTTTTTGAATCAGAAAAATACCTTAGTTAAACATCATTCTTGAAAGCACATGAGGATGTCTTTATTTTAAACTTGGACTTTCAAAGTACAAATCTTTTTAAACTATTTTTATTCCATACTTGCTTCTTCGCGCTTGATGGTTTAACATTCTCTTTTTAATGATTTGTAAAGAAAGGGCTTAAGATTTAAACGACACCATCTTATTTGTTTTACTTGAACATTAAAAGAAACTAACGGTTTTTGCTTATGATGAAAGTGATGCACCCAAATGTTCTTGAGATAAGTACATAGTTGAGTAGAAAATTAGTGAGCCCAGATGTTCTTCTTATATTAATAACACAACAAATCACTTTTCAAGCTTTTTAAATCACCTTTTTCAAAGCCTTCTCCAAATTTGTAATTTTTCTTTTTATCATTTTCCTTCTCTCCATTCTCTTTTTCAACTTAAAAGAAAAGACACCAACTCCATTCTTTGTCACTTAATAAAAACACCGAAAAGCTTCTATCGCATTCCTCCTCGTAGACATGACCCCGTTAGCCCAAAGCTACACGGTAAATCCTTTCACTTTCATTTTTCAATCAATTTTTGGCACCGTTGCCGGGGAGGGAACGGTGTAATTATTTTCTAACAAGTTTGGTGTCTTTTTCAAGGAAGTCAAGATTCAGATTTAGCATTCAAGCTTTGCAGGAGAAGACTTATTATTTTGTGCCCCTACTCTCGAAAGTAGGAAACAGAATTTCAAGAAATTGCAGTGCAAAAGTTGAATTTTTTGTTGGACTACTAAAAACTCTTTTTTGCAAGACATATTGCTTGCAAAAATAAAGTTTTTGTGTGTTATTATTTGTCTATATTTGATATTCACACTCCCTATTTTTAATCTAACAGTAATCTGTGTGATTGTTAATTGCTTAAAAAAACGTTTAGACTTGCGTTCTAGGCATTGTCTAATTATGTTTATTTTACAATTACTGTTGAAGATAGCTGGAAAAAAGGTACGTATGCATAGCATATTGTTTAGGAAACATTCTTGGGTGATATTTGCTTTTGAATGTTACTTTTCTATATCTTGCATACTTTGCACAATCAATTCTAAGGGCAAAACCTAAATCAAGATAAGGTGGGAAAGTCATTATCCTTCCTTAGCCCACAAACCATCTCCAAGCACGCCAACTTAAGCCTAAGTAAAATCTGATAGACGTTGGCCTTAGGGACATCTCGAACTCACTAGGAGATTATCCTAAGGGGGAAGGTGTTAGAATTTGACTCCTGCCAAATCAGTATCTAGGAAAGGGATTGAGGGGCGAAATCCCGAAGGCTGGTGGTTTGGCTTAATTAGGCCCGTTGCTTTTTGCACGGATACCTCCCACCAATCTTGCCCTGACCTGGTTGATTAGCTTGTGGTCAAAGTCTGCATTATACCTCCTATGGACAATCAACCAGTTAGGAGTTGTCTAGGTCAAGGGTACCTTAGACTAGGCTTGGTTGATTACTCTTGTTGACTATTGGTGAACTTGTTTGTGATCGTGTTTGTGTATGCAAGTGTGGTCAATAGACCCTAATTCATCTAGGTTGACTAGAAACACATCACCACCCAAGTTTTAACCAAGACAAGATCCGGTTATGGCTCAACCGACATCTTTGCAGGATAGGTTCTATCCCATTAGAATCTCACTTCCATCTTGTATTCAACTTCTATCGGTTGGTGAATACAATTTTGAGCTCAAGCCTCAATTCATCAACACACTCTCCAAGTTTCATGGCTTAGAGTCCGAAGACGCCTATTTCTTCATAAGAGAATTTGAGGAAGTATGTCTAATGATGAAAATCTCACACCTTGTAGATGATGCTATTAGGTTGAGATTTGTCATTTTCGCTCTTAATGACTTAGCCAAGAAATGATTTTACAGCTTAGCGGTCGGCTCTATCACATCTTGAGATAGTTTCATCAAGGTCTTCTTGAAGAAATTCTATCCAATTCATAAGACCGCTCTCATTAGGAAGAACATCATGCAATTCAAGTAAGAACCTAGTGAACCGTTTTGGAGGTACTTTGAACGTTTTAAAGACCTCCTTGTCCAATGTCCTCATCATGGAATAGAGAAATGACGACAATACTAAATTCTTTATGACGATTTAGACTACTCAACCAAGACCCTTTTAGAAAGCATGTGTTAAGGGGGATTCTTGCAGAAGGATGAAAATGAAGGATGGGATTTATATGAGAATCTAGCTGAAAAGACCATCCAACGGGAACTTACTAGTGAAACCTCAAGGAACTCAAACTCCATCTCTTCAAAAGGAGGTCTCCATTCTATTGAATCATCTATCTCCATTCTATTGAATCATCCATAGCTAATGAGGCTAAGTTAGCTAACTAGAGAGAAGACTGGAAGTTTTAGAAACTAAGGAACCAAGTCCAGTCAATCAAGTCAGCCCAAACCAATTTTCAACTCCGAGCTGTACTTACTGTCACGTCATGAATCATGTATTTGAGGAGTGTCCTGTGTTTCAGGCTCGGCAACAGTACCCTGAACCGATGAATGCAGCCTTTTCAAGGTCGAATAATAATCCTTAAGCACCAACGTACAATCCTGGCTGGAGAAATCACCCAAATTTCTCATGGAGCCAAAATAACAATGACCACTCACGGTCAAATCATGCAAGCCACTTCCATCATGCCAATAATTCTTCCAATCATTAACCCAACTTTTTCAATTTTCATAATAATTCTCCCAACCATCCACCTAACTTTCCAAACTATCAACAAAACTTTCTCAACTAAGCTCCACAATCTTCCTTCCAGAATCCTCAACTAGAAAGGAGAATGACTGACTTTGAGGGAAACATGGAAAGATATATGAAGAACCAAGATTCTCTCATGCAAACTATACAGAGGCTAGAGGTTCAAATGAGCCAATTAGCTATTCCACAGAATGAGAGACAAAATGGTAGCTTGCCTAGTCAGCCAATAATGAATCCTAGGAATTGTCAACAAACTCATTTGGCTGAGGATCAATCTATGAATCAATGTAATACTGTTCATACATTAAGGTCGGGAAAGAAAGTTGATAATCAAGTGTCAATACCATCTAATCCCATTCAGACAACCACAATCAATGTCCACCTCATCTAATCCCAATCCTTCCAAATCTGACGAGTCTGAAAAAGATAAGTCAACTAGTTAGGTGCACCAGCCTATAGTACCATTTCCAAATGGCTGAAAAATAACAAGCAAAATTCACACATTGATAAGATAATTGAGATCTTCAATCAAGTGAAGATAAATGTGCCACTTCTTGATGCCATCCAATAACTCCCATCCTATGCTAAATTTCTTAAGGACATGTGCACCAAGAAGAGAAAGACTAATGTACCCAAAAAGGTCTTCTTAGCCACTAACATTAGTGAGCTACTGTCGGGTCCGATCCCTGTCAAGTACAAGGATCCAGGTTGTCCCACCATTGCCTGCACCATAGGACAAGCCGAGATTAGTCGTGCACTTCTTGATTTGGGGGCAAGTATTAACTTGCTTCCATTCTCAGTTTATCAATAACTCGGGTTGCGCGATCTTAGTCCAACTCGAGTCACTATCCAACTGGCTGACCGTTCAGAAAAAGTTCCAAAAGGGGAGATTAATGATGTTCTTATCCAAGTCGGGGAGTTTATTAACCCCGTTAATTTCATAGTTCTAGAGACACAACCTGTGTCCAATCCTAGGGCTCAAACTCCTGTTATCCTAGGGCAATCATTCTTTACTACTGCCAATGCCATCATCAATTGTAGGAATGGGTCCATGAGGTTAATTTTTGGGGACATGACTAGAGAAGTCAAAGTCTTCAACATAGGAAAACAACCCCGTGATGTTGAGGATCAAACATTTGAAGTCAACCTCATTGAGACTTAACAAGTGAACATAGGGAAGAATTAGAACTAGAAACTGAGTGTGACTTCGGATTAGAGTCTGGCGACTTTAATCTTGATCAGGTTGTTGAGTCAGCTGTGAATTGGGCCTCGAACCCTATTTCACCAAATATGGAGCCAACAAATTTGACTAATCCTTCCAGTGAGACTTCCTCTTCCTTAGAATTGAAAGCCTTACCTGCGCATCTCAAGTACGTCTATCTAGGCGAACAAGAGACCTTTCTTGTCATTATTGCCTCCCATTTAAATGACGAGAAAGAAGAAGATCTTAAAGTAATTCTAAGAAAATATAGGGAAGCCATTGGTTGGACTATGACTGATATAAAGGGATTGAGTCCAACCATAATTCAACATCGCATTCATCTCAATGAAGATGCAACACCTAAAGAGACCCGCAGCGTAGTTTAAACCCTATAATGTAAGAGGCTGTTCGTGCTGAAATTGTGAAACTCTTAGATAATGGGTTAATCTATCCCATTTCTGATAGCCAATGGGTCAGTCCCGTCCACGCGGTTTCAAAGAAATCTAGTTTCACCGTAGTGAAAAACGAGAATAAAGAGTTGGTCCAAACTCGACTTCCCATGAAGATCCGAGTTTGCATTGACTATAGGAAGCTTAATGCTGCAACTCGTAAGGACCATTTTTCACTTCCCTTCATTGATCAAATGCTTGAACGTTTGGCGGGCCACGAGTATTACTGTTTCTTGGACGGTTACTCGGGGCATAATCAGATTCCTATTGCTCCAAGTACCAAGAAAATACTACATTCACATGTCCATTTGGGACATTTGCTTATCGTCGAATGCCTTTCGGCTTATGCAATGCCCCAGCAACGTTTCAACGTTGCATGTTGAGTCTTTTTTCTGATATGGTAGAACGATTCTTAGAAATCTTCATGGATGATTTCTCCATCTACGGAGATTCGTTCACTCAATTTCTCCACCATTCAGAACTTATCCTTCAACGTTGTGCTGAGAATAATCTGACACTGATTTGGAGAAATGCCACTTTATGGTGAAATATAGAATTGTCTTGGGTCATGAAATCTCCAAGAAAGGAGTTGAAGTGGATAGAGCCAAAATTGAGGTTATTGCAAAGCTTCCCATGCCAAAATGCGTGAAGGATATTAGATCCTTCTTAGAACACGCCGATTTTTACCGAAGATTTATCAAGTATTTTAGCAAGATTGCTAGGCCATTGACTAATTTGTTAGTTAAGGACACGTCCTTCACTTTCGATGCTGAATGTATGAATTCTTGAGAGAAGCTTAAGAGAGAGCTTATTTCTGCACCAATCATATCTGCATCGGATTGGTCTAAGCCGTTCGAAATCATGTGCGACGCTTCTGATTTTGCCATAGGCGCTGTCCTAGGACGACGCGTTGAAAACAAGCAGCACGTGATTTACTACTCTAGTAAGATTCTCAACGATGCTCAATTGAACTACACTACTACTGAGAAGGAATTCTTGGCAGTAGTGTTCGCCTTAGAGAAATTTCGTCCCTACCTACTAGGGTCCAAAATCACCATTTTCACCTATCATTCTGCGCTTAGATACCTTATGATGAAGAAAGATGCCAAGACCCAACTCATTCATTGGATCCTCCTTCTTCAAGAATTTGATCTCGAGATTCGAGACAAGAAAGGCATAAAAATGTCATTGCTGACTATCTCTCATGAATCCCTAATTCTCCATGCAACGAATTACCCATAAATGAGGATTTTCCTGATGAAAATCTCTTAGCTATCTTTAGGGAACCATGTTTTGCTGATATAGTGAATTACTTAGTCACAAACCAAACTCTGTCTTATTGGTCCAAAAACGATATATACCGGTTCTTATCCCAAGTTCGATATTTCTTTTGGGAGGAACCATATCTTTTAAGTACTATTCTGACTAAATTATTTGGAGATACATTCTCGATGAGGAGGTTAAGAGTGTTCTATGCTTTTGTCACGAACTTGCATGCAGTGGACACTTTGGTCCCCGCAAGACTGCTGAAAAAGTGCTACAAAGTGGGTTCTATTGGCGCACTTTGTTCAAAGATGCTCATGAATTTTGCAAGACATGCCCTAGATATAGATGGTAGGAAGGATCTCAAAACGAGATATGATGCCCCTTAACCCAATTCTAGAAATAGAACTCTTTGATGTTTGGGGCATCAATTTTATGGGTCCATTTCCTAATTCATTTGAAAACCAATACATATTGATTGCTGTGGACTATGTGTCAAGTGGGTAGAAGCCATTCTTAGTAGAACTAATGATAACAAAGTTGTCATAAAGTTTTTAAAGAGAACATTTTCTCACGCTTTGGAACCCTCGTGCTATCATCAGTGATAATGGCACTCACTTTTGTAATAGATCCTTTGAAGCTCTTATGCAAAAGTATGCCATAACTCACAAGTTGTCCACACCTTATCATCCTCAAACCAGTGGGCAGGTTGAGGTTTCCAATAGACAAGTCAAGCTTATCTTGGAGAAGGCTGTGAACCAAAACCGGAAAGATTGGTCCACCAAACTTGTAGATGCCCTATGGGTCCACAGGATCACTTTCAAGACGATTCTAGGGATGTCTCCTTATAGGTTAGTCTATGGTAAAGCTTGTCACCTACCCTTTGAGTCAAAGCACCGGGCCTTATAGGCAATCAAACAGTTAAATTTCGACATGACTAAGGCCGGTGACATTCGAAAATTACAAATTTTCGTATTAGAGGAGTTAAGAAATGAGGCATATGAAAATGCTAAGATCACTAAAGATAGAGTTAAGATTTTTCATGATAAACACATAGTAAGAAAAACTTTGTCCCTGGATAAAAAGACTTACTCTATAATTCTAGGCTTCATCTTTTTCTAAGAAAATTAAAATCAAGATGGACTGGGCCATTCATTGTAAAAACTGTGTTTCCACACGGTGCTGTAGAGATCAGTGACACCAAGAATGGAAATGACTTTAAGATAAATGGTCAACGCCTTAAACCTTTCTTAGAATCGGTACCGGTAAATGAAACGGCTATTGGTCTTTTTGACCCAGTGTATCGGTAACTTTCCTCTTTTCCATTTTATTTCATGCATCTATACATTTCTTTCATACATTGGTGACAATGCATGAGATAAGCGTGGGGGAGGGCTCCAACATGACTAATATAACTAAAAAAATAGAGAAAACAAAGAAAAAAAATATATATATTAAAAAAACATTTTGAAAGGTAAGAATAATATTTTGATATATTTTTGTAAGAAATTAAGTCAATTTTAAGGAATAGGAAAATCATAAGTAGAATGTCTTATACTTGGTCAAAATAAGATAACTTGTTTGATTTTCAGGGTTAGGAAGAAAATTGATGAAAGTAATTTAGTCTTGATCTTTACCTTAAAAAAATATGCACACTTTATACACTTACACACTTAGGGCTCAAAGATAACAATTCTTATGCCTTATATAAAAAATAATAAATAAAATAAATAAATATATGCAAATTGAATTATTGATTAGCTAGGTGCTTTGGCCTAAGCAAGCTTTGCTATTTATTCAAAAGAAAATTAGATAAGTATGAAATATATATATATATATATAATATATATATATATATATATATATATATATATATATATATATATATATATCCTTTGATTAAGCTGAGTATTTGTGCCTCATGAAGTAAAAGTATTCACGCCTAAAAGGGGTACATTTTAAAATAAAAACCTTAGTTTTGTGGCCTTATCTGCTCGAGTGTTTAAGTCCTTAGGGATGTTTTCTCACATGGTGCCCTAAAACTATCGGTTTGGGTGTCACTGACTAAACGCTCGTTACATGGGCAGATTAGAAAGCCTAGTGGAATTGAGGAATAAATACCACCAAAAATAAATATAAATAAGGCATAAGAGTAATGTTAAAGAACCCTTAGTCAAACTTCACAGTCACGATGGTGCATATGACTCAGGGTAAAGTAATAGATTAGATGAAAAATACAATTTGACTCTTTACTTTAATTGATGACATGTTTTTGAATAGAGACTAAGTTTAGGAATGCAAAGTTCGATATTCCTATAACTTATAAATTACTTAAAACTCTCACAAATATACTTCAAATATTTTCTCTTTTCAAAATGCCTTTCGAAAATACTAACATTTTTTTTTCTTTCTTTATGGATTTTGTGGGTGAAATCCACTGAAAACCCTCATGAGACAAAACTCGTCCTCTAGAGGTAATCTAGAGGTTTAACGGCTTATTACACATGCTCAGTGCAATCGAGTGACCTGTGAAAGTGGTATAATAATTGATAAGGATTTGTTTTGATGTTTTGCTCGAGGGCGAGCAAAAGATAAGTGTGAGAGTGTGATCGGTCACATATATTGCATATATCTTATCACATTACCATGTTTATTATCTATAAATCCTATTAATAAGTCGTATTTTTTCTCTATAAAGTACAGGCCCATTGCTAAAAAAAGGGAAGAAAAACAAGCCCAAAAGCCCATCAAATTATGATTTAATTCAGAATTAATTCAAAATTAGAAGATCAGGGCAGATCATGGAAGATCAGAGAGGTTGAAAATTGGTTAATTTGGTTATCTTGAGAATTACCGAAGATCAGATCAAAATCAGCGTTAAATAGCAAATCCAGCCGGACAAAAGGGAGTCAAATCACGTGCCATGAAGATCTCCACCAGGATGTGGCCATTTGGCCACATCCTGGCCGCGGATCCACGGCTTGTTGGTGGAGATAAGGGGAGCGTTTGCTTCACTTATCTCCTCACTCCTTTCCCTCTGGGTTTTTACCTATAAAAGGCAGGGCTTTGTACTGAAAAATTAGCGAAGATTAGGATTAGAATTCTTGTTTACTCTTTAAGATTTTAGGAGTATTGTTAGATAGTTCATAGAAGTTGTATCTCCTCTTTATTTTTCAGTTTAGACCAGCAAAGAGAGAAGAGTGAAACTAAGTGTGTAATTCATCCTTGAAGTGATAATCAAAGGAGATTCAACTTGCTTGTTCAACTCGACTCAAATCGGTATGTCTATGTTTAATGTTCAATTTGTTATTTGTTTTACTTTCATTATGAATAGCTAAATCATTTGCTGGGCTCACTAATTAATCTCTTCTATCACCTCTCTCTTGATTGATTTTCATGAAAGCAACACTTTTTGAATCAGAAAAATACCTTAGTTAAACTTCATTCTTGAAAGCACATGAGGATGTCTTTATTTTAAACTTGGACTTTCAAAGCACAAATCTATTTAAACTATTTTTATTCCATACTTGCTTCTTCGTGCTTGATGGTTTAATATTCTCTTTTTAATGATTTGTAAATAAAGGGCTTAAGATTTAAACGAAACTATCTTATTTGTTTTACTTGGACATTAAAAGAAACTAAAGGTCTTTGCTTATGATGAAAGTGATGCACCCAATGTTCTTGAGATAAGTACATAGTTGAGTAAAAAATTAGTGAGCCCAAATCTTCTTCTTATATTAATAACACAACAATCACTTTTCAAGCTTTTTAAATCACCTTTTCCAAGCCTTCTCCAAATTTGCAATTTTCTTTTTATCATTTTCCTTCTCTCCATTCTCTTTTTCAACTTAAAAGAAAAGACCCCAACTCCATTCTTCGTCACTTAACAAAACACCGAAAAGCTTCTATCGCATTCCTCCTCGTGGATACGACCGTTAGCCCAAAGCTACACGGTAAATCCTTTCACTTTCATTTTTCAATCAAACATCTGTCATACATCATCTTCTGAGGTCATATTGGCTTCGATGACCTCGTCTGAAATGTCCATGTGTAATTGGAAGTTTTCGAAACTGGATAGGCTGCCAGAAAGTCTGTGAGAGTTTATTCTTTGATCGCCTTTTCGGGACAAAAGTCATGTCATATGGGACAACAAAATGGCCCAATTAGCTAGTCTAAAATTCAAGGACCCTGATTTCTTTATGAGAATGCACAGGGGGTTAACTATTGAAACGACATATGTGGTTTGGCCAACCAAATAATGTCGTGTCTTCTAGACAGCGAATACAAGGGCAAGACATTCCTTCTCAATGGGGTTGTATCAAGATTCAGCCCCGATCAGAGTACTGCTCAAGTAGTAGATGTCCCGTTCGTAGCATTTGTCATTTTTCTGTGCTAGAAGAGCGCCCAAAGAGTGGTCCGTAGCGCGTATATAGAGCAGGAATGGTTTTCACGTAACGGGAGCCACCAGGACCGGAGGCTTGGTGAGATGTTCTTTAATATTCTCAAAAGCTTTTTGGCAAGCCTCATCCCATACAAAGGAGACGCCTTTCTTTATTAACCGAGTAAACGGTTGGCAACGACCCGAAAGATTTGCAATGAATCTTCAGATATAGGTAAGTCAGCCTTGTAGACCTCTGAGTTCTTTGAGAGTCTTCGGGGCTTGCATCCCTTGATTGCCTTAACTTTGTCAGGGTCAAAGTGATTCCTTTGGATGTGACAATAAATCCAAGGAACTTGCCACTTAACATTCCCAAGAATGATTTGGTCGGGTTCATCTTCAATTAGTGGACCCGCATGATATCGAACAAGATTCTCAAGTCATCAAGATGGCAGCTTTTATTGCGATTCTTGACTGCAATATCGTCGACATAGCATTCTACTGTCTTTCGCAGATGATCACAGAAAATTGTGCTCATGGTGTGTTGATAAGTTACACCTGCATTCTTTAATCTGAACGGCATTACTGTATAAAAGTATATCCCCAATGGCATTCTGAATGATGTATGCTTCTCATCATCTCGGTGCATCATAATTTAATTGTACCCTAAAAAGTTATCCATGAAGGACATCCTTTCAAAGCCATGTATTGTCAATCATGACATCAGTGATGGGCAACGGAAATTCATCCTTAGAACAGGCTGCGTTGAGATCACGAAACTCAATGCAGACTCTGATTTTTTTTATTTTTCTTAAGCACCGAGACAATATTAGCACCCAATCTGGGTGCTGCTTCTCTTGAATAAATCTACACTTGATGAGTTTATGAAGGTTTCAATTACTTCCATGATGTCAGGTCAAAACCGTCGTTGCTGCTGCTTAACCGGTTTAGCATTCGGTTTGATGTTGAGATGATGCATAGCCACCTGAGGATTGAGGCCAGGCATATCCTGTAACTTCAAGCAAAGACGTCAATATACTCCTGTATGAGAAATATGAGGTTTTATTTCTCTATTGGCGATAAGCTTTCACTTATAGAGATGAGTTTTGAGTGTGCTTAATCATCCATGTCAGCTTGAATCACTTTATCTTCAGTCGGAGGTTTGCGCTGTTCGAAATGCTTTTCCCATTGAAGATTAAGTTGTTGAGCCCACAGATCAGCGTCAAATGGCTCAATATCTTTGTCTTGCTCCGTCTGACTGATAGTTGTCATATTGCCAAAGAGCTTTTTGAAAACTACCCCCACACTGATATCAGAGTCTCAATTTGATGAGTCTGATGATTGCGATGGTAGGGGCCCGTCAGACTCTGATTCTGATAGAGGAGGCGGAGGGGCGTATCCTAACCCCCTGCGTGTGTGGTCATAATAGTTGGCTGGTTTTTCTTCTGGTATGAAGGATTCAAAGGTATGAACCACCAGTTACCAAAATTCAAACCATCGCCATGATTCAAGCTATAACCCATTCTTTTCATCATGCGGTGTGTTGACCGCGCGTAATGAAAGAATTTGAGGGTTTCAAGTTCCCTAAATGTCATGGCTTGAGCTTGGCTTCTGCCGAATATAATTGGCGACTGGTCTCTTTTAGTAGGCGGGACAATAAGACAGACCCTTTATTGTCCTCTATATGCATGCATGCTAGTTCCGAGATGGATAAAGGCATGTGCGAGAAACTAATATCGTCAGATCTAAATTATCCTCGAGATACAAAAAATAATCAAAAGCAACAGTTTCATTAAGGACCTACTCGCCTTCATTTTCGGTGAGATTATTACAATCAAAATTATCTAGATACGCTACAATTGGTTCTATACTAATAGTAGCTGGCACATCTTCTTCTAATTCTGAGTCTGCCTCATTACCATAGTCGACGTCATTGGGCAACGATTGTTTCACTGGCTCGTTATTCTCCGAGTAAAGCAAGGAGTCAGTGAAGTAATACTCCATAAATTTGAACGGCTGTATTTCAGGAATACCATTTGAACCACAATATTATCTCTCACGTATTTGAAGCACTGGTGCAACATGAAGGGGACGATCCAGTTGGCATGGATCCACGGTCATCCGAGCAAGAGATTATATGATGTGTCAGCGTGGATGACATAGCACGTCACTTCTGATTTTAAATCTCCAATTTGGCATTGGAGACGAATCTTACGCAGATGGTGACTACTTCCGGCGTTTAAAGCCATAGATTGTTGTAGTGGTGGTGGATAGCCTGCTGAGTGGGATATTCATGAAGTAGAGAACCCTCTTCAGGATGATGCTGAGAGCAGACCTCGAATCGACTTGAATCCTTGTGATACACATAGAACTAATATACCGAGTGTAGTATAGAGGTCTGTCATGCTTATTATCTTTGACGAGCATGTCCTCAGGAGTGAAGGTGATGGATGGCACCTGTTATTGTACCAAATGACATTGGAGATACAGAGTCCTGTTGTCATTAGTAGGGATTGTCGGCACTTGTGTCAGAAAGAACTCTGAGTTAGCAAGTGCATCCCTAAACGCCTCTCTTGTCTCCTTTGAGAGGCGAAGTAACTCATGCAGGGTAATACAAGCTGAAATATTAGAAAGCTGTGTCAATATATCAAAGCAAAAAGGAGTGTTGAGCCCCTTTGAAACATCCTTTTTCAATAATTTGTCGAATCGGACCTCCTATTGCTTCCCTTTATCCAACGGCGGGGATGGTGTCGAAACCTGGACTGGTGCTATTGTTCCTGACGTTGTTGGCTGTTGTATCTCATCGGGGGTCTGATCGTACTGTCGCAGGTACGAATTTTAGACCGATTGCCTACCGGCTGTGAGGTAACGAGCTGCTCTTTTGAGTCACTGAGAGAAGTTATAGTCACAGTGTCATCATCTGTTGTAAGGGAGACGACATTACACGACTTGACTTTGAGTTTCGGCTTACTGACCCATTGCTCATCTTTAATGATATCCAGATGGACCCACATGAGCTCTCCAGATTTTGTCATCATCGGAATGAGGCCCTTGGCTTTTGCTTTTCTGCCATTGGATTGACAATGTCCAATCTGGTTTTAGGGACTGGGGTCAATTCGTCTTGGACCGTCATCTTCAGGAAGGTCCCGAAATTGAGAGTCACCATGTTCATAGTGACTTTCTTTTGCTCTGACTTGAGAGTCAAACTCAAGTATTCACTAATGCTTGGATCTTATTCTTGAGGATAAAGCATCTGCTAGTGGGATGATGCACCATTCTGTGGAAGAGGCAGTATTTGGGATTGTTTGTACGTCATATCTCTTCAGGTCGCCGGACTTCAGGTAATTTGAGCTTGTTACCTTTGTACAGTAGGTGAAAGATGGTTATCACTTGTTCATCTTTGAAGAATATTGTCTCGGCGGAATCTTGAATTTCTGATTGTTGTCCGCACCACTCATTTTCTGCTTTTGGGGAGCTTCCGCAGACAATTCGACTGCCATTGTCTCTTTCCTTTTTAATTGGGAAGATTGGACTGCATCACGCCCCTTGGTGTTAACCCCCCATTTGCTTTTGGGCACTGAGGACTTAAACTTTTTAGCTAATTTCTCAGCGATCTATGCTTGTTCGACAAGCTCCTTCTAAGTAATGGCTTTAACAGCTCTCATACGTACTTCTACTCAGTCGAGAAAGTTATGCCGACACGTTGAAGCAACATGGGTAAGGGCAAGCCTACAGGGCACATGAGAGAGAGATTGTGGTCTCTTGATGTATTCCCGCACAGAATCTCCTCCTTTTTGAACCATCGAGAGGAGCCTGTCCATAGTCACCTGTTCGAAGGTAAAAAAAAGCAGAAGTTTAGAGTAAACCGTGTCGATCCATATGTCAATGTCAAGCTCTGAATATATATATGTAATGTTAATGTGCTCCTTCAAACTACCGTTTGTAGCAAAAGGTATAAAGGGTCATATTTGTAGGAAGGGTATACGATGGAAGCTTTCTTAGTTCTTATTGTTCTTGTTTTTGAAAAGGAAACAAAGTTCTTTTTTGTTCAAGAATTGAAAAAGAAATTAAAGTAAAAAGAAGATGAATTTTTTTGTGTTAAGAAAAAGAGGATGAAACTAGGAAGATGAATGAAAACGGTGAATGAAATAGAGTTTGGAAAAGTAGAAAAGAAAATAGACTTTGTTTGAGAAAGAAAGATTTTAGAAATGAGGAAAGTTTTTATCAAAAAGAAGGAAAGTCATGACAAACTAACAACTCTATACTACTAACTTACTAATCTCTTGGTTGAATTGTGCCTCGTGTTGATTCATTGACATAATATCCATCTTGATTCATCAAGTAGAAAGTTGGCCCAATTTGTTGATGTGTTCCTCTCTTGGTTAAGTGGCCTCCTTGGATCATAAGCTCCAAATAGATTCACAAAAATAGAACATAAGAATTTGAGATTCACAATTTAGGCACGCATTACAAGAATGTCAAGGTCATTAGATCATTAAAGCCATGGTTTAGCTAGTAAGAAATAAGAAGCTAGTGCATAAATTTGTTAGCATGTAAGGTGAACCCATCATCATGTTCCATCAAGGCTCTTGCTAACGAAACAACGCACTAAATGAGGCACATATGACTCATATAGAAGATCATAAAATCTTCATTAAGATTAAAAACACACTCATCTTCATTGGGAATTAAAAAGACTTGTAAAGCACATGCACAAGACTACAAATTATAAACATCCAATTAATCATATGAGTTAGCATCATTCAATAGTTAGTAGTTAGTAGTGTTAGAGCTTAGTTAGTCATGTTAGAAGGTTAGTTAGCCATGGAGAAGTAAAGGAAAGAAGAAAGTATGGTAGATTAAAGTACAAGAAATTAAAAGCTTGAAAGTAAAAGAGTAAGAATTAAAAGAGCAAAAAATTAGAGGAGGAAGATCATGAGCTTTGCATTTGATTGTCACTCTCAATTACAGAGATTTCACTCTTATCCTCTCTCTCTTTTATGGAATCTAAAAAGAGAAAAATCAAATTACACGAGATGACTAAAGAAGAACCTAAAGAAATCCTAATCCTTCCCTAAAATTTTTGGCTATCTCTCTCACTTTTCAATAGAGGCCCTAGGGGTCTTTATATAGGCATTAGGAGCTCATCGCTTTCAATTGTAGCCATAGGATTGAACGCTGCATCAACGGTCCAAGAACTGCCGTAGAATCTTGGTCTTATGCCAACGATCGTGCTGACAGGCTGTCTCTGCTCAAGTGTACTGGGAGCTTCTAGAACGAAGAGAATATTCCATGCTTCATTGCAGATGTGGGCTTCTTTGGATTGGCTCTTTTTAATCTTCTTTAAATCTCTTATTTGGCTTGGATTTGGGCCTTCTTCTTCATTAAAGAGTGGACCTGAATTTTAAGAGAAAAGCCATTAAAAACCTCATTTTTATTGATAATATGCATGAAAATGTGATGCAAGATGATAAAAAATTGAACACTAATCACGCCTCCAAACCTAGCTTTTGCTCGTCCTCGAGCAAAATGAGTGAAGAAAGAAAAAATTCTAACTAAATTATTACACTACTTTCGTAGGTGACACGATTGCATAGAGCATGTGCAATAAGCTGTTAAACCTCTATATTACTCTAGAGGAGGAGTGTTGTCTCCTGAGGATTTTTAGCGGATTGCACCCATAAAATCCATAAAATGAAAAAGAAATGTTAGTAATTTTTCACAAAGAAGAAAGAAAATTTATGATCCATTTTTGTAAAAATTTAATTGATCTTATAGTTTTTAGGTTACCCTAAACTATTCCTTCTTATTATAAGTCTCCACTTGAAGCTTTGTCTTCAATTAAGGTGAAGTTTCAAAAGTAGAGAGAGCATTAGGTTTTTCATCAAGCCTAGAATAAATACATTCATATGTATGAGGATTTGCACTTAGACTATGATGCCTTTACTTATATTTTCATATATATATATATATATATATATATATATATATATATATATATATATATATATATATATATATATACATACACACACAGACACACATTATTATATATTATATTATTTTTATTTTTATTTTTATTTTATTTATTTTTCATATAAACATGTTTTTACACTTATTATTTTTCTTAGCTTCATTAGGCTTTTTAATTAACCCATGTAGCTAGACTTGTACCGATGACTCCCAGACCAGACGATCTTAGGGCATCAGATGATAATACATCCCTAGGGTTCAAGGTCTCGAGTAAATAAGGCAACGAATGTCAAGGACTTAACTACTTTTAGGCGTGACTGATCATACTTCTTAAGGCACAACTAACCAGCTTAATTGGTGATCAAGTATCTATTTATTTATAAATATTTTTATATATGTGTATGTGTGTATATATATTTATATAAATATATATATATATATATATTTTTTACAAATAAAGGTATTTATGTCTTTGTTTTAATCCCTCAACATGTAAATGTATATAATACTTAAAAAAATTCAAAATCTAATTATCTTCCTACTCTTTCTTTCTTAACCTAAAAATTCAACAATTCTTCTTATTTTAACTTACATTAAGAAATCCTAATTTAGAGTTTTCCTAATTTCTAAGATCAAGTTAATTTTCTTAAAAATGGATCAAAAGGAGAAATTTTTTTTATTATTATTTTTAAAAAAATCTAACAAGAAAGGAGGGAAAAAATCTAAAAGAAAGTAAAAATCCTAAAAAAAAATCAAAATCTAAGTTAGTACTCACCCAATACCTATTGCATGCTTTGTCCCCAATGTATGCAAATAAAACATATGCATGAATAAGGTAATAAAAGGATATCACCCCCTCCTACGGCTCGGACCGATCGACCGTGATCTCCTTAAGCCCTCGTTGATATGATCCAAACAAGTGGTATGCTCCTCCATGTGCTTCCTCAACCTAATCTGGCCCTTGAAAACTTTCTTCATGCCTTTCCATATGGAAGACATGAATGCTCTAGAATCAGTGGGTGGGGGTTGTTGCCAAAAAGCAGGCTCATCCTCCTCCTCTAATAGTTCCTCATAAGAGGATTCTGCTTGGGCGTCCTCAGGTTGGGCACTAGGGGTCCATACGGCATGTAAACAACTATTATACACACTAGTTATTCATTCTGGTGCAACAAATAATCGGTCATATGAAGAGAAGACTTCGTATGGTAAGAATTCTTACACAAACGAGTCACTAATACAGGATGCGAGTACTTGGCACCATTAGTACATGTAGAGTTGGTGATGAGACAATGGAGTATGATCGTGTTAATGTAATTGTGTGCTGCTTTGTCATCAGATCATGAATAATCTGCAACACTGGCCTATTGAAAGAAGTAGTATGGTCAAGGCCAAGGATATTGCGTTGGATCCAGCGTCCAATGCAGTGAACATTCTAAAGGTTGTACTGGCTTTGAGCTCACGATTCTACTCTGTGCAAGAGCACCCATGATGGTTATATACTCTATCAAAGGAAGGGGCTCGTTATGATGTGGGTTGTTGGGGACTTGCGTGTAATCCTCTATCATATTAGTAGTGACAACAACGTCTCCAGTCTCCAGATGGACAGTAAACTGATGAGTATCGAGGTCTATGGTGGTCTAGTCAATACTAGAGTAGAAGATCTTAATAAGTGCAGGGCAATAATATGCTTCATACTCTGAATTATCATAAACTAATGTGCTAATTCCATTCCCTAATCCTATTAAGAAACACATGACCATACCCATTGATATCACTAAGGATCTTAGAAAAATTCTTTTCTGCAAAAATAGTAGGTGCCATGTATTGAAATTCAGATGAAAGGATAGAAATTCGCAAATCTCCCCCGGAATTCATAGGGGGAACTGAAAATTGAATTGTACAGAGCAATCTACAAAAACTACACAGAGTTTGCTGTAGATCTGGGATCTACAAAGGAAAGCGACCATGTAGAAATTTTACAGCGCACAGGAGGCTTCTGGATGGCCGCATATGCTTGGCTCTGGCAGAGAAAACGCGGCAAAGTTAGGGAGGCAAAGGGATGGGATTTTTTTGTTGGTAGCGCGCTCGTCTCACCTCTCCAGATCTGATCTCAAAACTAGGGTAAAGACACGGGAGAGGGGTTGAAGGTGTTATATTGAGGCCTGCTGAGAAGGGTGCTTTCCCTTTTTTGACCCTAGGTAAAAACTTAAATAGTTTACCTAGGGTTATTTCTGAAATTTTATTGGTCAAGAATGGGTATATTTACAAGAGAGATAGCCTAGGTGTCATTTATCAATTAAGTCATATTTTTCTATTTTTTTATTTCACTCAAAAATTTATATTATTTTATTTATTTTTATTTTAAGATTTTTTATTTATTATTATATTTTTTTTAAGGAAAAAGAAAGAAAAAGTTGGTGGTATTTAGAAGAAGGGTCCCAAAAGATTTACAATGAATGACAGAAAAATTCGAAAGAGGACCTGATCACGTGTAGATTGGGTCGAAAAGACCTAGTTCAAAAGTCCCGTGTGACTCAGGCTTAGTGGTGTAGAATAATTTTATTTATGGATTTAAAAGTGTTACCATTCTTAGGATCAGAGATTTCTACTACACTATGCAGAAAAACTGTATGCACAAGATAGGGTCCTGACCATCGTGCCTTTAGTTTACCAGAAAAGAGGTGGAGCCTGAAGTTGTATAACAGAACCTTTTGTCCAAGGACAAAATTCTTTCTATTTATGGATTGGTCATGGAAGAGTTTAGTTCTGTATTTAAAAATCTGAGCATTATTATAAGCTTCATTTCGTATTTCTTCAAGCTCAAAATCTGCAATTTCCTTAAGTCACCAGCTTTTTTCAAGTCAAAATTCAGTTGTCTAATAGCTCACAAAGCACGGTGCTCAAGCTCCACGTGCAAATGGCATGGTTTTTCAAATAGCACTCGATATGGAGACATTCCTAGGACAGTTTTGTATGCTGTTCGATAAGCCCATAGTGCATCGACAAGCTTGATAGACCAGTTCTTCTTATTCTGTTCTACGGTCTTCTCCAAGATGAGTTTAATTTGTCTATTTGTCACCTCCACTTGTCCATTCGTCTGAGGATGGTAGGCCGTGGATAATTTGTGAGAAATGGAGTACTTTCGTATTAGGACTTTAAAAGCCCGATTGCTGAAATGACTCTCGTTGTCGCTTATTATCGCACGGGGGTGTTGGCACGCAAAAAAGACAGAACTCCCGCATTCACCTTCAGCCGGTCTGAACAACGTCTAACTTATTGACATCTACAAAAGATAAGTTAAAGATAAGCTGATGACCAGAGGCAAGGCAGCAACATGGAGATTACTAATCCAGTAAAGCAGATAGTAAGTCAAAGCTGCCTTTGAAGAAGACCTGAGCAGGCCTAGAGACACTAAGTTAGCTCGATACTTAGTCTCACATGAGCCCAAGGGATGAGCAATCGCACAAGAATTCCATCAAAGCTCAGCCATAGGCTAACTTATAGCTTCGTCCTGGAGTTTTTCATAACTCCGCAGAAAGCTAGCTAACGCTTCGCTAGACACTCTGCAGCGCCACGCAGAAAAAGGTCAACTCCTAGCTTCGCCAGAAGCTTCCCTTAGCTCCGCTACGAGCTTTTTGGATTAGCCCTGCTGCGGATCTTTTATGGTTACCTTGACCAATCAAATCTCCAGATGAGATCATTTTGATTGAAATCGAATTTGACAGTTGCTTGCCATGATCTTTTGACTCTCCCAATCAGGTGAGCAGAGGGGAGATCTCTCAATTAACTAGAGAGGATTAAGGGAGTATCCCTCATTTAGCGGAGCGGGTCATGGGATTAGCCCTACATGCTATTCCTAGCTTCGCAGAAGCTGTTTCTAGCCTCACGGCGAGGCTACTTTCCAGATACAAAACAGATTGACTCAATCTGTTTCCAGATTTTCAGGGCGATTATTACCCTGTTCTCCCTATAAATAGCCTACCAGGAGCACACGAAGAGGAGAGGGGAGAGACAGGCAAGAATAGAGAGGAGATTGGCTTGAGAAGCAGAATCCCTAGCAAGTGGGCTCTACCGATCGTCTGTTCTCCGATTCCCCGAACCAAGCGAGAAGGGAGTCCTATTAGGAGGCAGTTCGATCATCCGACCGATCGCATCATCAAAGGGATAAAGTGATCGCGCCTGATCAGATTCCTACCGGCACATTTTCTCAGAAATCTCAGAGGAGATCTACTTGTAAATTTTTTTCTTTCTGTAAAGAAATACTTGTAATTTCGCTCCTCGAACACTTTTTTGTAAGTTTTCCCTTACCCAAATCATATGGAAAACAAGATAGAGACTCCGCTGGGGAACTCAGTCTTCTGGCGTAACAAGGAGACAGTGTCACAATGCGAAGGTCAGAATCCTGAGCCCGTTACACTCGAAAACTTGGTCATTCATTTCGACTAAGGAAAATTTGAAGAGCAGCTCTATGATGGTAGTCCAGTGCTCCACACACGGAAGCATAGGAAGGTCTTGATGGCTAAGGTTTCGGAGCAGAAACCAGCCCTAGCTGGGCAAGTAACCGAACGGGCTTCCTCCCAACTCCTCTCAGCCTCGCGCGAGGCTATCCAGGTTCCCTGCGAAACTAAATCTTCTCTTCCAAAGCAGATGTGGAGACCAAAACAGAAAGCTCCGTGTGAAGGTTCAGGCGCAGCTACACTGATTAATCTACAATTCTGCATTATTATATCATAAATCAGGAGTTTAAGGGCAAAGGAGTAATAAGAGCTTAATTAACCCCATTTTCGGGTAATAAATTCCGAATTTCTTAGATACCAAGCAAGGGAACATCTAGAAGATGCATTGAACCTAGACTTTTGCTCACGTCAGACGAATATCCGGGCAAAATTACCAGAATTGGGATATACCAGGAAGATCCTAGAAGCGTCATGAAGCCAGGAACCAAAACCAGGGACTTTTGTCCCTGGTATTGCCGCGGATTCGCGGCAATTGCTGCGGATTCGCGGCAATGTGGTGGGCTCACGCGTCAATTTTCGACGCGTGGGCCCTTCTCGTCTTCTAGAAGCTATATTTGCCTATATAAACTCCTGTAGAGGTACAAAACGTAGCAGTTTTTGATTTTAGGCTAGGGTTTCTATGTTTAAGTGTAGGATAATATAGGTGTTCTTCATTTCTTTTCTTTTGTATTTTTATTTCGTTTTTAGATCTTGTAGTAGGGCTGAGAGATTCAGAGAGAGATAAAGAGGGATTGATGTAATAGATGGTGACAATCTATGTAAAGGTGCCTCCTTTTTCTCTAATGTAATCTTCTCCATCTTCTACATGATGCTTAGCTAACTTTTCTTCTCATGGCAATCTAACTACTAACCACTAACCATCTAACCACTTACTTGATAATCCACATGAATCTAATAGCCTCTAAAAGGCCTTACTCTTGCAAGAGCCATTGATGGCTCATGATGATGGGTTCTAACATTCTAACATTTCAACGCCTAACCAACTAACTTGCTAACTTACAATGTCTTCTTTATTTCATGCTCACCTCTAACCGGTTTTGATGATTTAATAGTAGCTTGCAACTTGTTATGTGGTATGGATGTATCGTTTGAATGTAGAAGACCAATCTTATGGGCCATACTTTGTATCGTCTCGTGAAGTCAAGGATTAGTGATGGCCGAGGATCCATGTGAGGCAACTATCACTAAAAGGCTAGCATGGTTAGTGGAGCAATTGGTAGTTAGTAACCATGAGTTTTCTTTTATCTTGTTTTAAAAATCATTTGTTTTTACCATCGTCTTTGTTCATCTTTGTTTTCATTTTCTTTACTATAAGCATCATCTTCTTTTCTATTTTGTTTTCCAAACCACTTCTCTTTTGTTTTCATATCGCTTTCATCGCGCCTTCTCCACCTATCACATTCTGGATTTCTTTTATTTTCTTTTTCTCATTCTTTTAAACAAAGAAGAACTGTTAACATAACACGTGAATAGAGACTGTTAATGCTTCTATCACCTCCCGTCCCTGTGGATTCGACCCGTTGAGCTAATGCTATAACGGAAGTATCGAGGGAACATTAGCATATACGAGCTTTTCAATAATTTCATAAACTGCACGTTTTAAGAGTGCTAGTTCCGCCCCGATCAATTTTTAGCGCCGTTGCCGGGGAAACGGGAATGGTTTTGATTTCACGTTTTTGTTAACATTTTCTTCTCTGTTTTGGTGTGCAGATCAAAGTTTACAGGAACTTAATATTACAGAACCCCAATTAGCATTGTAGTTCCCTGCTCTTGAAAGCAGGGACCCAGTTTCTAAAGAAAAGCCGTGCAACCGCGACTTTTGCCGCAGAAACGCGGCCATGTTGTGATAATTGTATATCTTGTTGTGCTGAGATGTGTTCGTTGTAGTAGCTAGTTGATCTGTACTATTACTTTCCTGCTTTGATTGCCTAAATACCGCAATAAACTAAAGAACTAAAATACGGTATTTTGGACGCTTTTAAAATGGCTTAGACATTTGCATTTGACACGTGTCAATTCAATTCCATATACTGTATTTTGTTCTGTTGTTGTGAATTGGACTGAGGTGTAATAGCATTGCATATAGCATAGGACAAACACGTGGGTGATTTACTCGCTTTGTGTTATATTCTTGTCTATATTGCACACTACACGAATTGAAATTAAGGGCAAAACCCATACAAGATAAGGTGGGATTTCATCACCCTTCTTTAGCCCGCAAATCACCTCCCCACTCACACAACCCAAGCCCTAATAAAAATTGATAGACGTTGGCCCCTAGGGACATCTCGGACTCATTAAGAGATTGACCGAGGGTGGAACTTATTTTGAATCTTACTCTTGTGAAATCGGTGTCTAAGGTTGGGGATTAAGAGGTTACGCCTCGAAAATACCGTGGTTTGGCATAATTAAGGCCCGTTGCTTATGCACAGATGCCTCCCACCATATTTTGCCCCTACCTGGCTAATTAGCTTGTGGTCGAATTCAAGCAACAACCTCCCCCGGGTAATTGACCAGTTAGGAGTCGTCTAGATCTAGGTCAACCTTAATATAGGCTTGGTTTCTATTTTTTTCTTTTCTTTTTGTTTGTTGTTTTATTTTCTTTTTTGTTTGTGATTGTTTGTGAAATGGAATTCAATAATAACAATTCTTTCAATCTGATTATGAATCCATATATCACACCGACCCCATTTGTCTCGGATAATTCCAACCCGGCTTTTTACAATAAGAACCAACCAAATACACTGGATTGGACTTATCCGAATTAATACAACCCATACCCTCAATCTTATGACTATAATTTCTAAAATAATTTCAACTCTTCACAGAGTCAATGGGGATTCACCTCCCCCGACTTACATTTTCAACCTTCTTGTCCATCGTATCCATCTTGTCCACAATTTACACAATATTCATTCCCCGATTTCGCTTCCTATACTCCTTTTTTTGACCTCCCATTGAAGAAAAATTTGAGTTAGAAAAGAGTATAAAAGCCAACCTACAAGAGGCCGAGCGACAACGTCAGAAAATGTTGGCCTCTCCAATTTCACTATATTTTTAAGAGTCTTACTCAGTTCCCTCATAATGAACAACCATCTGCCCTGGAAACGAGTAAAGAACTCTTGTGTGAGTCCAAGCTTCAATCTCCAAACATGTTGGACTCACAATCTTCACTATCTTTTCAAAACCAAGATTCTAATACTCCCTTTCTGGACCATCCACTTGCAGAAAAATCAAGTCTAGAAAAGAGTATAGAAATCTTGTAGGAGTCCGCATTAAAATTTCAAAAATCTTTTTCTCAATCTATTGATAGGTTGGAAACACAATTAAGTAAATTGGTCAACATTTATAAGAACGAAGAAACACTCTCTTCTCCACCTTTGACCAATCCAAATATCTCTAACTCTATCAATTTGACCCATGACTCTTGTTGTT
Source organism: Agave tequilana (assembly GCA_038442645.1). Lineage (NCBI taxonomy): Eukaryota > Viridiplantae > Streptophyta > Magnoliopsida > Asparagales > Asparagaceae > Agave > Agave tequilana. Next base: position 30,236 of record JAVJIF010016852.1, on the reverse strand, counting down.
TTGGAAACCAAGATTCTTACACTCCTTTTCTAGAATAACCACTTGAAGATACATCACATTTAGAAAAGAGTATAGAAGTCTTGTAAGAATCCGCGCTAAAATTTCAAAAATCTTCTACCGAGTCTATTAATAGGTTGGAAATACAATTGAGTCAATTGGTTAGCATTTATAGGAATGAGGAAACTCTATCTTATCAACCTTTGACCAATTCAGCTATCTCAAACTCTATTGATCTGACCCAGGACTCTTATCATTTTGGACACCAAGATTCAATTTCAGCACGCCCATCTGAACTTGGCCACACTTCAAATGTTGAAAATCCTATTGATATTTTGGCAAGTTATCCTTTTCCTGAAATTGAACTTGATCATGAATATGATCCTGAACTTCCACTTGGTAATTCAATTTCACTTTCTGATTCAATATTGACTGAGGTATTTTTACCTGAATTCAGGGCTTTTCTCGAGTCAGTATTGGATCCAGTGCCAGTCCATTGTGAAATTGAATCACCAATCATTTATGATCATCATATTGAACTTGACCAATTTCATACTTTTGAAAGTCTATTTGACAAATTGGCAAGTTCTCATTTTATGGAATTGAACTCAATGAGGAATGTGACTTCGATTCTCAAATTTGTGATCCAGTTCAAATTTCTAAATCAATATTGACTCTTGTTTTGTTACCCAATTTGAGCAACATTTTAGAGTCAGTTTTGATTCCCATACCTGTCATTCCTGAACTTGATCACCAATCTTAGGAAGTCACATTTCATCAAGGGAAAATAAATGTGGACTTGAGTTTCAACTTCTTGATTTGGATCCACTTCCTGAACCAATCTCGACTCCTGAACCTTTACTTGACTTAAGTCTTTTTCCTGAGTCTGTATTAGTTCCTATATTTCCTGAGTCCAAATCAATCATTCCATTCTGGGACAAGGGTCTTGATAAATTTGACTCTGAAATTATTTTGAAAATTTGAAAATTAGATAGGGTAAAATTCTTAATAAAACTCATAAATATATACTGTAAGTACACCTAGAGGGGGTGAATAGGTGTAACGCTAATCTAATGAACTAAATACGAAAATTAAAATTAATTTGCAACAACACTTAGTGCAACCAACGAGTGTAGCCGAATTCCCCGTGAAGGGCTCTGGACTAACTCTTCTTGATTCCTCTGAATAAGAGTTGAGGCGCTATATGAAGCTCTCGTGGTTAAGCACAAGTGAGGCACACAAGCAAACACAACCAAGCATATAGATATAGGCAATATGAATCAATGCAAGGCACAACACAAGCATATAAATGATATGGCAATATGAATGATGCAATGCACAACACAAAGTAAAGAGAGAGAGTTAAGAGTCAATGGATCAAACACAAACAACAAGATGTGTTCCGAGGTTCGAGCACCGAGCTCTACGTCCCCGCCTTTACCGAGAAGGATTTCCAGTCCACTAGGAGTACCGAACTCCTCTCTCACCCAATACAACCTCCACCGAGACAATATAAATGATCTACCGAAGACCGGAGTACCGAACTCTAGAAATCCACCAATACAACCTCCACCGAGGCTAACACCAATCCTCCTCTACCGAAGAGGGATACAAATCCAATCCAACTCCACCTCACCAAGAGGGAGTAAACCACAACCTCAACCTCTACCAAAGAGGGAGCACCCCACAATCCAAATCAACCTCTACCAAAGAGGGATATCCAACAAAGAAGGGGTTTACAACTTGGTGGTTACTGATTGGTAGTGAAAAATGCATTTTTATCATAACATTTACCATCACATTTTCATATTTATTCATTTAATTCTGCACATTTATTAATATTTTGTGATTTATTGTGTGCAGGCCTCGAGTTCTTATTTTTATAAGAAATAAAGCCTAATGAAGCCCAAAAGCCCATATTTGAAGCCCAAGAGTCAGAATGCAAATATCAATTGTCAAAGTGCAATTATGCAAGGGCTAAAGTTGCAATTATTAAAGATGAGGGAAGGATAGAATTCTACCCAACCCTAAACTCTTGCAGGATGAGGATAAAAGCCAAAGAGAGTGCAAAGATAAAAATTCAAAGAATTCGGATTCAGACTGTACACGTTTTAGTGTTTAAATCATAACTTTTGCTACAGTTATGCAAATCCGATGATTCAAGATGCTCCAGAAAGAAGACTTGAAGACCTACAACTCTTATGTTGATCAAACTTTCCAATTCAATCCGTAGATAAGCTTATTTCGGCGATCAACATGATAAGAAGTTGCAGGACAGATTTGAATTTCTGGAGATAAGATCTTTTTGGGAGAGTTGTACTAGGACTCTACATCTTCCAACACCTATAAATATCCCTGCAGATGCAACACAGAGAGTACACAGTCCAGCGAAGAGCCAAGGGCAAAAGCTAGGGTTTAGGTTTTAGGTTAGATTTTATTTTCATTTTGTAAATTTTGTAACTGAGAGTGGAGATGCTTTCATGGAGGAAGGAATCATACTTGTACTGAGGTGACATCGGTGTAAGTTTTTATTTTTCCCCCATTGTTAATAAAAATCTGCTCGAGGTTGGTTTATTTTTATTCTTGTTTCATTGTTTCTTTATTCTCGCTTTATCTTTGTTTTTCTAATCTTGTTCTATGTCATTGTTTCTCTCTGATGACTTGCAATCCGTGAGACCCGATTGCTTCGAGACTGCCTAGCCAACGAAGATCCCTTGATGGCTTATGGCGACGAACATCCTATACGCCATACTTGCAAATCTTCTGAGAAAAAGTAAGTCGTCGCAAAAGGATCGAAGGTAAGTAGGACTGAAGAGGTAGGTGTGTATTTTATAGTCTTTTCCTTTTCTTTTCTTTTCTTTTTGTAGATTAAATCCACATCTTCCACAATTCTTTTCTTCACTTCATTGTAAATACCATCCATTGTAAATACCACTACTAATAATAAAAAGATAAAAAAAAAAGAGATAACTTACTTAACGCTTCCATCGCAGTCCCTCCCTGAGGATCACGACCCGCATAGCCCTGCTACCGCGGATTAGAACTGAAACTTGCACATCTATTTTTAAAACTAAAATACCATCTTTTGTGTGCAGGAAATCTCAGTCAACAAATTGTGCAAGTCAATAATTCCATCTTTTCATACTCCATTTTGGGACAAGGAGGTTGAGACAATTAACTCTGAAATTTATTATGAAATTTGGAAATTTGATGGGGTGGAAATACTAAAAAATGATTATATATATATTTTAGTGGGTTATGTAAGGAAAGTTTCTGGTGGGTTCCACCAAATTATCTGTTATCTTGATTGGGCCGCATTTCGTGGACCAATTAGACCACCTCCGGAACCACCACCTTGAGGTAACTTCCGCCTTCCCTTGTTCTGTTTCATGCATATATGCATTCATTCATACATTGAGGACAATGCATGAGATAAGTGTGGGGGTGGGCTTTACTAACATACTAACATAGGTAGACACTAACAAAATTTGCTAATAAAAAAATTTTTTTTAAAAAAAAAATGTTATAAAAAGGACAGTATTTTGACTTATTTTTTGAAAGAAACCTAAGTTAGTTTTAAGGATTAGGAAAATCATGATTAGGATTTCTAAAAACTTCGTCAAAATAAATAAATTGTTTAATTTTTAGGTATAGGAGAGAAATTGAATAAATAATTAGTCTTGATTTTTACCTTAATGAAATATGCATACCAAATGCATATCTAGGATTCTAAGACAAAGACCTTGTGCCTCATAAAAAAAAAAAGAAAAAAAAAAGAAAAAAAAAATCACCAATTAAGCTGATACATGTGCCTCAAGAAGCATAAGTATTCATGCCTAAAGGTGAGTAAATAAAATAAAGTCCTTAGTTTTGGGGCCTAGTTCACTCGAATTTGAGTCCGCGGGGTGTTTTCTCACCTGGTGCCCTAAAGCCAACCGGTTTGGGAGTCATCGACTTTAAGTTCGTTACATGGGTGGATTAGAAAGCCTAAGAAGACTAAGAAATATAATATATGTATTAACACATCTAATAAATCAATTAGTTAGGTATGAGGGCCTCAAGAAGCCTTGATGCTTATACGAAAGAAAATTAGATGAGTTATACATGCCAAAAAAAAAATTATATTAACACATCTAATAATCAATTAGTTAGGTATTAGGGCCTCAAGAAGCCTTGATACTTACACGAAAGAAAATTAGATGAAGTTATAAAAATAATAAAGAGGCATGAGAGTCCAAGTTAAGGAATTCCTAGTAAAAACATAAGGATGCATATGATTTTTGGTAACGAAAAAGACTATATTAGAAATTCAATTTTAATCCTTACCTAAAATGAATAACAATTGACTTTATAAAGACTAGGTTTGAAGAATGAATAAAAATGAGGATCCTAAAACTTATAGACTACTTAGTCTCTTCAATAATAATTCAAATATTTTCCTTTTTATGGATTTTGTGGGTGCAATCCGCTGAAAACCCTCACGAGACAACACTCGTCCTCTAGGGTAACCTAGAGGTTTAACGGCTTGTTGCACGTGCTAAGTGCAATCGTGATTCCTACGAAAGTGAGTTAGATTAGATTAACTTTCATTTCTTTTTTTCTTTTTCTTTATTTTTACTCGAGGACGAGCAAAAAGATAAGTGTGGGGGTGTGATTGGTAGTGAAAAATGCATTTTTATCATAACATTTACCATCACATTTTCATATTTATTCATTTAATTCTGCACATTTATTAATATTTTGTGATTTATTGTGTGCAGGCCTCGAGTTCTTATTTTTATAAGAAATAAAGCCTAATGAAGCCCAAAAGCCCATATTTGAAGCCCAAGAGTCAGAATGCAAATATCAATTGTCAAAGTACAATTATGCAAGGGCTAAAGTTGCAATTATTAAAGATGAGGGAAGGATAGAATTCTACCCAACCCTAAACTCTTGCAGGATGAGGATAAAAGCCAAAGAGAGTGCAAAGATAAAAATTCAAAGAATTCGGATTCAGACTGTACACGTTTTAGTGTTTAAATCATAACTTTTGCTACAGTTATGCAAATCCGATGATTCAAGATGCTCCAGAAAGAAGACTTGAAGACCTACAACTCTTATGTTGATCAAACTTTCCAATTCAATCCGTAGATAAGCTTATTTCGGCGATCAACATGATAAGAAGTTGCAGGACAGATTTGAATTTCTGGAGATAAGATCTTTTTGGGAGAGTTGTACTAGGACTCTACATCTTCCAACACCTATAAATATCCCTGCAGATGCAACACAGAGAGTACACAGTCCAGCGAAGAGCCAAGGGCCAAAAGCTAGGGTTTAGGTTTTAGGTTAGATTTTATTTTCATTTTGTAAATTTTGTAACTGAGAGTGGAGATGCTTTCATGGAGGAAGGAATCATACTTGTACTGAGGTGACATCGGTGTAAGTTTTTATTTTTCCCCCATTGTTAATAAAAATCTGCTCGAGGTTGGTTTGTTTTTATTCTTGTTTCATTGTTTCTTTATTCTCGCTTTATCTTTGTTTTTCTAATCTTGTTCTATGTCATTGTTTCTCTCTGATGACTTGCAATCCGTGAGACCCGATTGCTTCGAGACTGCCTAGCCAACGAAGATCCCTTGATGGCTTATGGCGACGAACATCCTATACGCCATACTTGCAAATCTTCTGAGAAAAAGTAAGTCGTCGCAAAAGGATCGAAGGTAAGTAGGACTGAAGAGGTAGGTGTGTATTTTATAGTCTTTTCCTTTTCTTTTCTTTTCTTTTTTGTAGATTAAATCCACATCTTCCACAATTCTTTTCTTCACTTCATTGTAAATACCATCCATTGTAAATACCACTACTAATAATAAAAAGATAAAAAAAAGAGATAACTTGCTTAACGCTTCCATCGCAGTCCCTCCCTGAGGATCACGACCCGCATAGCCCTGCTACCGCGGATTAGAACTGAAACTTGCACATCTATTTTTAAAACTAAAATACCATCTTTTGTGTGCAGGAAATCTCAGTCAACAGTTACAAAGACCACAAACCAAATTTTTCAACAAATAAAGATCCTATAGAATAGGATAGATGATATAGCTCAAGTGGAAAATTAAGTGTTTTGATCAAAGAAATTCTCTTGGGAAAACACCAAAATAGATATAGAAGTTTAGATCAAAAACTAATTCCCAAAACCCTAATTTCTTTAAAATAAACAAAACACTTTTAAAACAAATAAGATGGATCTTTTGAAGCACTAAAACACTTTTGAAAACTTGCTGGAAAACACAAAAGAGTAGGAATTTTTCTTGCTAAAAAATCTTGCCAAAATCCCAAAGAAATGGGGCTTAAATAGCCCTCCATCAAAAACTAACCGTTGGGACTGTTTGTCAGTCCTGGCGGCTGGCGGTCGACTGGCAGGTCGACCGCCAACGGTCATATTTTTGACTGTTGGAAGAAGCCGGTCGACCGCCCGATCGACCGCCCAAAAACAGAGAGCAAAGCTCTCTTGCCCGGTCGACCGCCCGGTCGACCGGCCCAAGTGCCTGGCCAACGTGCACAGGCTTGTGCACGTCGGTCGACCGCCCGGTCGACCGACTCTGGGGTCCGGTCGACCGCCAAAGCCTGTCAGGCAGAAATCTGGATCAGAAAAACTTGTTAAAAATATTCTAATAAATCCCATAAATCTTCTAAAATTCCACAAAAACAGTTTTATCATTTTACATTGATATACAAACATGTGTTAAAAATTTCAACACAAATATCAAACATTTTGAACCATTTTTGTGTAATGAAAAAATTACCGAAAACCAAAACCTGTATTTTTCCAAACTTGGATTTTTCAATAGGAAATCTGATTTTTCCTAAAACTCATTCAAATACAAAAACATGATACTTAAACACTTTTAGGCATGATGCATATGGATAGAAATTCAATATACATGAAACATATATATATATATCATAGTTTTTGACTTTAATTACCAAATATGTTTTGTTAAAAACACAAAACACCAAACCTCATGAATAGGCAAATCAAAATAAGTTTGTCTAAGATATGAAGCATGTATGTATATAGAACATATCTAATATACATTTAAACAAGTAAAACTTGTTTTGAATCTATCTATTCATGAAAACCAATATCGGTTAAACCAAAATCGAAAAACGAAAACGTGTGTGTATTGTGAACTTGAGCATATCACACTATCTAGTCTTTACAAATGGATCTAAACACAAAACTAAAATAGGATACCTAAGTCTTCTTGACGATCTCCATCTTCAAGTCGACTCGATCCAAAACTCCGTGATCCACCGAGCTAGACTCCAACGAGTGCTATGTATGATCTTGTTGCTCAGGCTCTGGAATCACCATGTGAAAGCTTCCAAACCATCTTGTTGAAGCAATCACCAACTAATATCTTGATTAATGATCTGAAACTAACCATCACAAGATTATTAGTAAACATAACTACATGAGTTAATCATCATCAAAACTAGAGTGGAAGGCCTCTGGGCCAACAATCTCCCCCTTTTTGATGATGACAAAACTCATGGAGTTATATATGCATGGATTAAAGTTAAGCTTCAAAGAAGCTCCCCTTAACTCATGCATAGCAAATAAACAATAAGATATGAAAATGAAGCACATAAACTAACTAAGCATGTATGCAAATATAAGGAGATAAACATGCCAATCAAGCATAAAACTCATCAAATACTTTTTCTCCTATTTGCAAAACAAAACATATATGCATAAACATAAAACCTTAAAACATGCATATATCTAAAACATATATGCATAAACATAAATCCTTAAAACATGCATATATCTAAAATACTTCTCCCCCTTTTTGTCAATCATCAACAAAGGGGTTAAAGTAAAAACAAAACAATGTTCTCCCCCTTTTTGTCCGAAACAAAGAATCAATAATGGGGTGACATCAAACAAATCAATAATAAGAATATATGCGATATACATTCATGAAGAGGAAGACGCTAAGTTAACTTCCCTACACATATACATTACATGAAAGAGGGATGACAAGCCCTAATTCACATAACGCAAAATATGCAATGCATAAGAAGAGATGTGAAGCTTCCCCTACACACGTGTACCACATAAAGAAGAGTTGTCAAGCTCCTCAATATAGGATACATTTAACATGAATCTATATGTAGAAGAGATGTTAAGCTCCCCTTGCATATAGGCAATATAAATCAAAACATTTTTCATATTTCTTATTAAAACATTTCAAATTTTCTCAATAAAATAAATATGATACCAATTAAAAATGTGTCAAAGTAGTACATTTAGATACCAAATGAAAGTAAACATATATCACTTGAAAGTAAATAAGGCATTGATACCAATTTTGAGAAAACAAATAAAATCTTGATACCATTTAAAGTATTCAAATAAACATCTTGATACAAAAAGATACCAATTGTAAGTATTTGTCATTTTGAGCATATGATATCAAAATAAAATCAATTTTCAACATAAAGTGGGAGTAGAAATCAACGGTAAACAAAATACCAATTGAAAGATAAAAATACAAATTTTCTCCCCCTTTATGAAATACCAAATAAAACGATGATCAAATTTTTATTTGTTATAAGCTTATGCATCATTATTAAAATATCAATTGAAAAACTAATCAATTGAAAACATGATAGTCATTAATATTTCAAGCTTATCCATAAACAAAATTTATATATGTATGAAAAATTAGATACCAATCGAAATTGATACTATATGAAATGAAAGCATACATACATATAAATATATGAGTATAAAAAAATGTCAATATTGATACCAATCGAAAGAATCTAATGATACCAATTGAAACAACAATAATATCAAGTGTATATCTCATATGACCTACCATCCAATCATGCTCAAGTTTAAAATGATTTTCAATAAAAGCATACAAGGCATGGACTCCCATCCAACCGCCCTTGGATGGTTGGAGTTTTCAAAAATAGGTTTGAAAAATATAGTATGTTTGAAAAACTCTACTATAACGAAGAATCCCGCAACTAGTTAAATGGAAAAACTTCTAAACTAGTACGAAATCCTTCAAGTAAGGAATAAAACAAAATATTTTTCATAAAACACATGTAAATCACATGGCACTAAAACACTCAAAATTCATAAAGCCCATATCATACTCATGAAAAACATAATCATGAGAAACATTTAAATGAGAAGAGTGTACAAGTGTTATGTGACACAAATAATCATGATAATAGACATTCAAGCTCAATATTTCTTAAAACAAGAAAATCATCAAAACTCGATTTCTTCAAGGTATATGTATGTCAAGTATAAACTAAAGTATACATACATATCCAAAACATAACGAGTCCACAAATGTATATGCATTAAGGTACGTGGCTCAAAGGATGTATATGTATAATCAATAGTTTAGACAAGATGGACATATACATGAAGTGAAAACACATGATCATAAAACATGAAAAACATGGGAATACAAGTTAAATGCATGAATCATCAAAACTAGACTATACTAGCACATCTAATGGGTACAAATAAGCGTTCAAGCTCAAACATATAAAAATTTATTTGTGGCCCACTATATGTACAAGTATAAATCCTAGTCTTAATGAAAACTAACATTTAAACATATATTCAAATCTTGAAGCATAAAAAATAAAGGTCATAAACATCCATATGATCATTATGTATATGCATGTGCATTAGATCTAGGACATACATATTAATTAAAAACAAGGTGAGAACACATAGATATAGATCCATATTAAACATGGGTGTCTCAAATAACTAACATGTATATCACTAATCTAATTCACATGGCATAATCATAATAATCTATAAACATCAAAACATGCTATAAACAATGATATGAAGGCATGTAAATATAAACGGGAGTTAGAGATCGATATCAAAACTGATGAGGGCACTTCTCTAGTTCTCCAAACCAAGGTGGTCCTCCCACCAAACATCCCTTGAAAGTGATGCATCCAAATTGTAATCTTTAACCTCGGAACGCATCCACCTCAAGGTACCGATACTCTCACGTCATGCGACAGCCCACATCTACATAAATATAATAGGGGTGGTTTTTGGTACCCATACTCTTTTGGTCCATGGGGTTAGTACCTTTTCTAACTCAAACAAATTTATTTGCTAAATTACAATCATGTATACGATCATAGCAAAATTTAGCAAGGTGGCCCTTACGTCCATAATGTGTACAAGTGTACACATGAGCATACAATGTGTGATGGTGGTGACCGTGAGTAGCATGTGTATGTCGTGTATGGTGTGCATGCATAGATAGAATTTGTTTCTTTCGAAACAAAGATTCCAAACGTGTGTGACTCAAAACACATTGGCTCAAAGTGGAGCCCAAACAATCAACATTCTTCTTTAGCATAGATATATCTTTTTCAATTAAAGAAGAAATGTGGCATGCAATAGGTGTGCTAGATGAAACTATCCTAGCATGGCAAACATGTGTAGACATATCATTTTTCAAAGAAATATTTTTCTTTAAATAAACATCTAAATCATTTGAAATAGAAATTATTTTGTTTTTCAAAGAATCATTCTCTTTTACTACAAAATCAACTTTTGAAGACAATTTTTCATTTTTCTTCAAAATTATTTCACAATCATTTTATTTTTCAAAAATTCATTTTCTTTTAGGGCAAGTTCAAGCTTAGATTTCAATGAATCTCTTTCATTAGAAATCTCCTCTTTCTCTTGTAAAACCAAATCTAGTTTAGAACACAAAACCTTGTTTTCATCTTTTAGTTCAAAACTCTTCTTTTTCAAGAGATTATATTTTTCTAATAATTTTTCACAAACAATGGATAGTTTTTCATTCAAGGCATTAGCATCAACATATTCATTTGAAGAACTAGCACTATCATCACAATCTAATTGAGATTCCGAATGTACCTCAAGGGAGTCATTCCCTTGGACCATTAAGCATTGTGACTCGGATTCTCCACTAGATTCATCCTCCGGTTGGATTTGCAATTGAAGCTTGGAGGTGGTCAACTTATTCCGCACTGCAAAGGCGGAATCAAAATTAGAAACAAGCATAAGATATTCTTTGTTAAGCGTGCTTCTAATAACCTCAAGGGCTTGTGTATTGGCCCCTATATGATTGCGGTTATCAAGATAGCATTTCTTGGTAGCGGCAAGGAAAACATGCAAGCCTAGGGTTTTCAAATACATGGACATCCTAAATTTTCACATGTCAATGTTGGAGACATCGAACATGGGAGGTGACAAGCAATCCATGAGTGTGTGCAAACAAATATACGTGCAAATGCAAATGATAGATTAGCAAACTAAGATCTCACTCCTAAGTGGTTAAACCAAATATCAGGAGCGTAGGCTCTGATACCAATTGTAAGTACACCTAGAGGGGGGTGAATAGGTGTACCGCTAATCTAATGAACTAAATGCGAAAATTAAAACTAATTTGTAACAACACTTAGTACAACCAACGAGTGTAGCCGAATTTCCCGTGAAGGGCTCTGGACTAACTCCTCTTGATTCCTCTGAATAAGAGTTGAGGCGCTATATGAAGCTCTCGTGGTTAAGCACAAGTGAGGCACACAAGCAAACACAACCAAGCATATAGATATAGGCAATATGAATCAATGCAAGGCACAACACAAGCATATAAATGATATGACAATATGAATGATGCAATGCACAACACAAAGTAAAGAGAGAGTTAAGTGTCAATGGATCAAACGCAAACAACAAGATGTGTTCCGAGGTTCGAGCACCGAGCTCTACGTCCCCGCCTTCACCGAGAAGGATTTCCAATCCACTAGGAGTACCGAACTCCTCTCTCACCCAATACAACCTCCACCGAGGCAATATAAATGGTCTACCGAAGACCGGAGTACCGAACTCTAGAAATCCACCAATACAACTTCCACCGAGGCTAACACCAATCCTCCTCTACTGAAGAGGGATACAAATCCAATCCAACTCCACCTCACCAAGAGGGAGTAATCCACAACCTCAACCTCTACCAAAGAGGGAGCACCCCACAATCCAAATCAACCTCTACCAAAGAGGGATATCCAACAAAGAAGGGGTTTACAACTTGGTGGTTACAAAGACCACAAACCAAATTTTTCACAAATAAAGATCATATAGAATAGGATAGATGATATAGCTCAAGTGGAAAAACAAGTGTTTTGATCAAAAAAATTCTCTTAGGAAAACACCAAAATAGATATAGAAGTTTAGATCAAAAACTAATTCTCAAAACCCTAATTTTTTTGAAATAAACAAAACACTTTTAAAACAAATAAGATGGATCTTTTGAAGCACTAAAACACTTTTGAAAACTTGCTGGAAAACGTAAGAGAGTAGGAATTTTTCTTGCTAAAAAATCTTGCCAAAATCCCAAAGAAATGGGGCTTAAATAGCCCTCCATCAAAAACTAGCCGTTGGGACTGTTTGTCAGTCCTGGCGGCTGGCGGTCGACCGGCCGGTCGACCGCCAACGGTCATATTTTTGACCGTTGGAAGAAGCCGGTCGACCGCCCGGTCGACCGCCCAAAAACAGAGAGCAAAGCTCTCTTGCCCGGTCGACCGCCCGGTCGACCGGCCCAAGTGCCTGGCTAACGTGCACAGGCTTGTGCACGTCGGTCGACCGCCCGGTCGACCGACTCTAGGGTCCGGTCGACCGATCGGTCGACCGCCAGAGCCTGTCAGGCAGAAATCTGGGTGAGAAAAACTTGTTAAAAAATATTCTAATAAATCCCATAAATCTTCTAAAATTTCATAAAAATAGTTCTATCATTTTACATTGATATACAAATATATGTTAAAAATTTCAACACAAATATCAAACATTTTGAACCATTTTTGTGTAATGAAAAAATTACCGAAAATCAAAACCTGTATTTTTTCAAACTTGGATTTTTCAATAGGAAATCTGATTTTTCCTAAAACTCATTCAAATACAAAAACATGATACTTAAACACTTTTAGGCATGATGCATATGGATGAAAATCCAATATACATGAGACATATATATATAGTTTTTGACTTTAATTACCAAAATATGTTTTTGTTAAAAACACAAAACACCAAACCTCATGAATGGGCATATCAAAATAAGTTTGTCTAAGATATGAAGCATGTATGTATATAGAACATATCTAATATACATTTAAACAAGTAAACTTATTTTGAATCTATCTATTCATGAAAACCAATATCGGTTAAACCAAAAACTAAAAAACGAAAATGTGTGTGTATTGTGAACTTGAGCATATCACACTATCTAGTCTTTACAAATGGATCTAAACACAAAACTAAACTAGGATACCAAGTCTTCTTGACGAACTCCATCTTCAAGTCGACTCGATCCAAAACTTCCGTGATCCACCGAGCTAGACTCCAACGAGTGCTATGTATGATCTTATTGCTCGGGCTCTGGAATCACCATGTGAAAGCTTCCAAACCATCTTGTTGAAGCAATCACCAACTAATATCTTGATTAATGATCTGAAACTAAACATCACAAAATTATTAGTAAACATAACTACATGAGTTAATCATCATCAAAACTAGAGTGGAAGGCCTCTGGGCCAACATATACATCATTTTAGTGGGTTGTATTATAGAGGTCTCTGGTGGGTTCCTCCGGACTCCACGCACATTGGATTAGGCCGCATTTCGTGGACCAATCAGACCACCACCGGAACCACCACCTTGAGGTAATTTTTCCTTCCCTCTCTATTTGTTTCATGCATACATACATCACGATGCATTGAGGACAATGCATGAGATAAGTGTGGGGGAGGGTTTACTAACGTAGAGTTTTTAGATTTTCTTTCCTTTACACTTCTTTTAGGATATTTTTAGAAATCTTCCCTTTTGTATAGGATTTTTTCTCTTTCTTTAAAAACTTTTTGAAACAAGAGACAAAGTTTTGATCTATTTTTAAGAAAATTAAGATGATCTTAGAAACTAAGGAAATCTCAATTATGATATCTTAAACCTAGTCAAAATAATGGATCTTATTTAAAATTATAGGTTAAGTATAAAAGATTGGAGAGATAATTTTATCTTGAATTTTTTGCCTTAGATAGTATGCACTTCACACTTACACAATTTTTGGGATGGAAACAAAGACCTAAAATGCCATAAAGCAAAAATAAATAAAAAGAAAAATATATATATATGAATAAACATCACTTATTAAGCTGGATAATTATGCCTCAAGAAGCATGATTATTCAAGCCTAACGGTGATCAAAAGAAATAAATAAATACCCCTTAGTTTTGTGGTCTTGTTTACTCGAGTCCTTAAACTCGAGGGATGTTTTCTCATCTGGTGCCCTAGGACCTTCTGATTTGGGAGTCATTGGTTAAAGGCTCGCTACATGGGTGAACTAGAAAGCCTAATGAAGCTAAGGGAAGAAGGAAAAAAAAGAGAGAAAGAGAAGAAAAAGAAATATTTATATATATATATATATAAATGGCTTGATGATTGGAGTTGAAATCCTAGAAATCTTCACTATCACAAGGTGCATATTATCTAGGTTTTATGAAAGATAAAATATTCAATCCAATTTTGAATTCTTACCTTAATTGAAGACAAGATCTTGCATAGAGATTTAGTTTAAGCAAGAATGATTTTTGGTGGACTTATGACCTTAGATCGCTTATATTTTTGCAAAAATATTTTGAAAACTTATCTCTATTTCAAAATGTGTTTTCAAAATACTAACATTTGTCTTCTTTCTTATGAATTTTGTGGGTGCAATCCGCTGAAAACCCTCAGGAGAAAACACTCCTCCTCTAGGGGTAACCTAGAGGTTTAATGGCTTGTTGCACACGCTCAGTGCAATCGTGTCACCTGCGAAAGTGGTGTAATAACATTTGTAGTATAGTTTTTTCTTATTTTGCTCGGGATGAGCAAAAGATAAGTGTGGGGGTGTGATTAGTCTACAATTCAGCATTATTATATCACATTTTCCCATCGATTTATGAATAAAATGTCGGTCTTAACCGTATTTTGGTCCCTCTTGCAAATAAATCAGGAGTTTAAGGGTAAAGGAGTAATAAGAGCTTAATTAAACCCATTTTTCGGTGATTAATTTCGAATTTCTTGGAGATCAAGTAAGGGAACATCTAGAAGATGCATTAAACCTAGACCTTTGCTCACGTCAGACGAATATCAGGCGAAATTACCAGAATTGGGATATACCAGGAAGATCCTAGAAGCGTCATGAAGCCACGCACCAAAACTAGGGACTTTTATCCCTGGTATTGCCACGGATCCGCGGCAATGTGGTGGGCCCACGCGTCAATTTTTGACGCGTGGGCCCGTCTCGTCTTCTAGAAGCTATATTTGCCTATATAAACCCCTGTAGAGGTCCAAAACGAAGCAGTTTTTGATTTTAGGTTAGGGTTTCTATGTTTTAGTGTAGGATAGTATAGGTGTTCTTCATTTCTTTTCTTTTGTATTTTTATTTCATTTTTAGATCTTGTAGTAGGGCTGAGAGATTCAGAGAGAGATAGAGAGGGATTGATGTAATAGATGTTGACAATCTATATAAAGGTGCCTCCTTTCTTCTCTAATGTAATCTTCTTCATCTTCTACATGATGCTTAGCTAACTTTTCTTCTCATGATAATCTAACTACTAACCACTAACCATCTAATCACTTACTTGATAATCCACATGAATCTAATAGCCTCTATAAGGCCTTGCTCTTGTAAGAGCCATTGATGGCTCATGATGATGAATCTAACATTCTAATATTTCTAACACCTAACCCACTAACTTGCTAACTTGCAATGTCTTCTTTATTTCATGCTCACCTCTAACCGATTTTGATGATTTAATAGTAGCTTGCAACTTGTTATGTGGTATAGATGTATTGTTTGAATGTCGAAGACCAATCTTATGGGTCATGCTTTGTATCGTCTCTTGAAGCCAAGGATTAGTGATGGCCGAGGATCCATGTGAGGCAACTATCACTAAGAGGCTAGCATGGTTAGTGGAGCAATTGGTAGTTAGTAGCCATGAGTTTTCTTTTATCTTGTTTTAAAAATCATTTGTTTTTACCATTGTCTTTGTTCATCTTTGTTTTCATTTTCTTTACTACAAGCATCATCTTCTTTTCTATTTTATTTTCAAACCACTTCTCTTTTGTTTTCATATCGCTTTCATCGCACCTTCTCCACCTATCACATTCTAAATTTCTTTTATTTTCTTTTTCTCATTCTTTTAAACAAAGAAGAACTGTTAACATAACACGTGAATAGAGACTGTTAATGCTTCTATCGCCTCCCGTCCCTGTGGATTCGACCCGTTGAGCCAATGCTATAACGGAAGTATCGAGGGAACATTAGCACATACGAGCTTTTCATTAATTTCATAAACTACACATTTTAAGAGTGCTAGTTCCGCCCCGATCATACACCACAGGCTTGCCTATCACGCGAAGACAAAGGCAAGATGCCTGCCTGGTCTGGCAGCTTCGCCGAGGCTATTAGCCGCGAGGCTAGGACGACAACTATGCCTTCGCCTAATTCAGGAGCAGTAACTCCTCGCGCCAACCTCGTTCTCATGAGCAAAGTTACTGATGGCGTAGCAAGCACAGCGCCAGTACCTCAGGGTACGCGCGAAATTCCTAGCCGCCAGGCTAAAACTAAAGCACTTAGCAGTGCTAACCACCTTCGCAACAAGGTGACGAACAAAGCACCACAGCATGCTTCGCTCCCCGACTCCTCAAGCGTTAAGTTCGCTCTTCGCAGCGGAGCTAAGGGATCGTCCCTGGGTGCAGATAGCGGTGCTTATGCAGCTTCAGTGCCTAAGAGTGCTCCTAAAGTTCTTAGCCGCGAGCTGTGAAGCTAAAGCTAAAGCACTATCTAGTGTCAATAACCTCTGCGGTGATGAGAAGAACGAGGCATCATCCTATGTTTCGCTTCCAAAGCTTGTGAATGCCAAGTCCACCCCTCACAGAGTTATGAGCAAGAAGGTGATCTCAAAATTACCTGAACGCATCAATGCGCGATCTACCCGAGTCTCTGCACTGAGTCGCTTAAGCTCAGCTAGATCTGACTTGCGAGAGTTCTTAGCGAGCAAACGGAAGTCGAAATTACTCCAGACTTCTCTCTTCTGTTGTCAACAAGTGGGATGTCAGTTGGTGACGATCCACTCAGTCCATTGCCGGCTGAACCGATCCCCGCCACTCCTCCAAACTGATAGTCAGTCTTTGATCGACTATCGGTGCAGGCTCCTGTGAAGCATCGCAAAAGGAGCGTATCGCGAAATCTACCAGATCTGCCCTCTGCATCCGTCAATATGATTGGAAGGAGGCGGGAACCATATAAAGGCAGACGAGCACCGCGTAGTGCTAATTCTCCTTCCTTCAATTCTCTAGATCCGGACTATAGCCCGGGCTTAGGCCAAGTCTTGGTGCACGAAGAAGGTGTTTTCCGAAACACCAGATCTAGGGTTGCAATACCCTACAGTTATGAGTAGTCATCCTCCTCAACCTGACCAGAACCAATGATAAGATTATTCTAATGGTCTGATGAGGAGGACGAAGACAGTGGGTATGCCTCTTCGGCAACAGTCAGCTCGATACGAACAGATAGAGTATCGGTGAATATGGCTGATAACGATAATGATGACCTCCGTCGACGGTTAGAAGCTCAGGAGCAAACCTTCAAGGCTCAGTAAGGAGCCTTGGACAACATTCAACAGATGCTCGTCCAACTCTTTACTAACCAGAATAACAATGATACCGGGAGTAATCAGAATGAGGAGGAACATCATAACAATGAACAACCCAAAACTGAGAAGTCAAAGGAAAGTTCTTCTATGGATGCTGAAGTTCTTAAAGGCATCCAAGCTTAGATTGCATCCCTAACCCAGAGGGATGAACTAAAAGAAGGTAGGGGCAGTTCGTCCTTACCCTTTGGAATGGGATTCAGTACCATACCCACCAAAATTCAAGCCACCAACGTTACATACGTATGATGGTAAGAGCTCGCCGAATCAGCAAATCTATTACTTTCGGTCTCAGACCGATAACGTTATAAATGACGATGCTATTATGGCCAGACTGTTCATTGGCACCTTGAAGGGAGTAGCATTTGACTGGTTTCGAAGCCTTCCTCCAGGCTCTATCAATTCTTGGATCGACTTAGAAACTCAATTTCTCACTCGTTTCTACGAGGACGATATCGAGGTAACCATGGACAAACTCCTCTCTACCGTATAGAGGAAGGGCGAATCTGGCCATGACTACATTGAGCGGTTCAGAAACTTGTCTCTGATGTGCCCAGCAAGGATGCCATTGCCCATGCTCTTGCAGACATGTAGACATAACTTCCTAGACCAAGTGAAGATTCGTATGGGGGCTGTCAAAGCCCATACCTGGAAGGAACTAGTCGAGCAAGCTGAGATAGCTGAAAAGTCGGCTAAAAAGTTTGAACCATCTATCCCTAAAGGTAAATGGGGTATGAATAATAAGGGGTGCGGTGACATGGCGCAGTCTTCCCAAGCCAAAGGGAAAGAGACTATGTTGTCAGGGGACGTTCATTCGAAGGCCAAGAAGAACGGCTTTAATAATCAGGAGTTTAAGTTTCCTCCGAAACAGTACTCCTTCAAAGACGAGCAGGTGATCACAATATTTCATTTACTCCACAAAGAGAATAAATTGAAGCTGCCGGATGCTCGACGCCCTAATGAAGTAGGACGCACGAACGATCCCAACTATTGCCTCTTTTATAGGATGGTTCATCATCCTACTAATAAGTGCTTTGTCCTCAAGGACAAAATTTAAGCTTTAGTCGATGCCAGAGTTCTGACTCTGAAATCAGAACAAAAGAAAATCACTGCAAACATGGTGACCTCAAGTTTAGCAAAACCTCAAAAGTCACAGTTCCTGATGGGACCTTCCCAATCCCTTAAGCACGGCTAGAAGTAAAGCATCATTCAGCCAAAACTCAAGAGATTAAGGGTCATGTTCCCTTGACAATGGAAACAGGGAAAATCATGTGGATACACCCAGACCTCGCCCAAGACGAACAATGGAATTCGAAGAAATCTAAGTCAAAAGGTAAATCTTGCAATGTTATCTCTATCTTGCCGGATGATGGCAATCTCACATCAGCTTCTCTTAGCGATTCTGAAGGGGAAAAGCACGCTTGCACTATGCAAGCCGATGTACCTCGGCCGACAGGTACTCAATCCAGAAAATCATAATTAAAACAGTATGAGAAAGTTACTGACGAGGCACAACAGCAAACGACATCAGTACAAATACCCGTACCAGCTCCGGTCCCGACAACAGGAAAAGAGAAGCAGAAAGAAGTCCGATTTGACCATGTCCTGAAGAAGCCTTCAGGCCCAGGACTTAACATGCCTTTTCGCTTTGATATACTGGCCCAGCTGGCTAATATCCCAGCTCGTATTACCATACACGAGCTCCTTCGTCTCTCGAAAGAGACAAGAGAAGCACTTAGGGATGCACTGGCTAACTCAGAATCATTTCTGACATATATGCCAGAAATCCTTAGGGGTGACACTCAGCCCTCTTGCTTTGAATGTCATCATGTACAATTGAAAGTACCTGCTATTACTTTCACAACCGAGGATATGCTTCTCAAGGATAATAAGCACGATCGACCTTTGTACTACACCGGATACATCAGTTCGACATGCATTGAAAGAGTACAGGTTGATCGAGGATCCACACTTAGCATCATACCTAAAAGGCTCCTCTATTCTCTTGGCATACCACTGTACCGGCTGTCTGCAACCACTACAACAATATACGATTTTAATGCAGGGAGTAGTCACCCACTCGGAAAGATTCGACTCCGTTGCTGAATCGGGAGCCTGAAATCAGAAGTGACGTGTTACGTTATTGACGCTGACACATCATATAACTTGTTACTAGGATGACCCTGGATCCACGCTAACTGGATTTTTTCCTCTACTCTGCACCAGTGCTTCAAATATGTCGAAGATGATGCAACAGTACGTACTGTCTTCGCTGAGAAGCAACCATTCAAAGGGGTGAAAAACTACTTTACTGATGCTCTCCTATATCAGGAAGTCAGTGAAACATCAAAAGAATCATTGCCTGAAAAATGATGATAGTGGCAATGAGGCAGATTCAGAGTCTGAAGGTGATACGCCAGCTACTTTGGTCAGTGAACCAATTATAGCATATGTCAATAATCCTCAATGTAATACTCCTTCTGAGGATGATGACGAATGGGTAATTAATGATAATGCTTCCTTAGATTATCCTGCGAGTTTTGAACTGTTTGAATCTGTTACGAATAGCTCTCTACACATGCCCTTGCATAAACCAAGTACATCAAGTACATCTGTGAAATGTATAGAAAGATCTGTTTTAGTGGTTCCTCTGTCCAAAAAGGGTCAATCACCAATAATATTCAGTAGAGCCCAACTGCAAAGGTCTACGGCCATAGATTCGAGTTCAGATTCACAGACCCCGTAATTTTTTCATTATGCACGATCAGCACAACATATGATGAGGAAAATGGGATACAGCCTGCAGCGTGAGAATGGCCTGAATTTCGGAAAAGGAAGACGTGATTTTCTACGTAATTTCGTGCCAAAAGGGAAACCGACAAATTACTATGATAAAACACGCAGGGGGTTGTGATTGAGTTTTTCCTGCACACAAAAATAAAGAATATTAGATTTAGAAATAATAGTGCGAGGTGCTCAATTCTAATCCGCGGTAGCAGTGGCTATGCGGGTCGTGATCCTCAGGGAGGGACTAACGATGGAAGCTTTGTCAATAAGTTATCTCTAAAATTTTTATTAATTTAAAGTTAAGTTAGAAAGAAAGAAGAATGAGAATTAGAAGTGATATTTACAATGAAAGTGAGGAAAAGAATTTGGAAAGATAGAGATGGTGATCTAAACTAAAAAAATAAAAGAAAGAAAACTAAAAACTATACATACCTACCTCTTCAGTCTGCTTACCGTTGAATCGTTGCGACGACTTACCTTTTCTTGGAAGGCGTACAAGTATGGCGTATAGGATCGTCCACCTTCACGATCTACACTACGAAAAGAAAATAATGGCAAGAGAAAGCTTGTTCATCTCCATAAGCCATCAAGGGCTCTTCTTCGGCTAGGAAGTCTCGAAGCAATCAGATCTCATGGTCCACACAACATTAGAGAGAAACAAATAGAAGAAAACAAGAACAAAAGAAGAAAACAATAAAAGAATAAAAATGAACCTCGAATCGATTTATTTAACAATGGAAGAAGAGCAAAACTTACACCGATTGTCACCCTCAGTACAAGTAGATCTCCTTCCTCCATGAAAACATCCTCTCCTCTCAGTTACAAAAATTACAAAAGAAAAATAAAAAACCTAACCTAAACTACAAGTTAGCCTAAGAAAACCCTAAATTTCTCTGTTGGATTCTGTGTGTTCTTCTCTGTTGCTCTGCAGGGGTATTTATAGGAGCTGGAAGAAGTAGAGTCCCAGTACAACTCTGTCCTGCAACTTGTTATCATGTTGATCACCGAATATGTCTTATCTGCGGATTGAATTGGAAAGTTTGATCAACATAAGAGTTGTAGGTCTTCAAGTACAGTCTGAATCCGAATTTATCTTTAAACTCTTCTCCTTTTATCTTTAGGATTGTCTTGCAAGCAACTAGGGTTGAGTAGAAGTCTATCCCTTCCCTCTTCTTTTAGTAATTACAACTTTTACACTTGGTAATTTTCAACTTTTGCACTTGGGCTTGGACATGGCTTTTTGGGCTTCTTTTAGGCTTTTATTTCTTTATTTTTATTACTCAAGGCCTGCACACAATAAATAATAAAATATTAGTAAATGTGCAGAATTATAGGAATAAATATGAAAATGTGATGGTAAATGTAATGATAAATATGCACTTTTCACTACCTATCACACCCCCACACTTATCTTTTTGCTCGTCCTCGAGTAAAAATCAAAAAGAAAAAGAAAAAGAAAAGAAAAATTAATCTATCCTAACTCACTTTCGTAGGAATCACGGTTGCACTTAGCATGTGCAACAAGCCGTTAAACCTCTAGGTTACCCTAGAGGACGAGTGTTGTCTCGTGAGGGTTTTCAGCGGATTATACCCACAAAATCCATAAAAAGGAAATATTGAAATACTTTTGAAAAGACTAAGTAATCTATAAGTTTTTAGGATCCTCATTTTTATTCATTCTTAAACTTAGCCTTTATAAAGTGAATTGTTATCCATTTAGGTAAGGGTCAAAATTGAACTTTTGTATAGTCCTTTTCGTTACCCTAAGTCATATGCATCCTTGTGAATTTTTACTAGGAATTCCTTAACTTGGACTCTCATGCCTCTTTATATATATATATATATATATATATATATATATATATATATATATTTTTTTTCTTCTTTCTTTTTTTTAATATGTATAACTCATCTAATTTTCTTTCGTGTAAGCATCAAGGCTTCTTGAGGCCCTCATACCTAACTAATTGACTATTAGATGTGTTAATACATATAATATTTCTTAGTTCTCTTAGGCTTTCTAATCCACCCATGTAGCGAACTTAAAGTCGATGACTCCCAAACTGGTCGGCTTTAGGGCACCAGGTGAGAAAAACACCCCGCGGACTCAAATTCGAGTGAACTAGGCCACAAAACTAAGGACTTTATTTTATTTAGAACTCACCTTTTGGCGTGAATACTTATGCTTCTTGAGGCACATGTATCCAGCTTAATTGGTGATTTTTTTAATGAGGCATAAGGGTCTTTGTCTTAGAATCCTAAATATGCATTAGGTATGCACATTTCATTAAGGTAAAAATTAAGACTAACTACTTATTCAATTTCTCCTCCTATACCTAAAAATTCAACAATTTATTTATTTTGACCAAGTTTTTAGAAATCCTAATCATGATTTTCCTAATTCTTAAGACTAACTTAGATTTCTTTCAAAAGATAAGTCAAAATATTGTCCCTTTTATTATTATTATTATTTTATTATTAGCAAATTTTTGTTGGTTTCTACCTATGTTAGTATGTTAGTAAAGCCTACCCCCACACTTATCTCATGCATTGTCCTCAATGTATGAATGAATGCATGTATGCATGAAAAAGAAGAAAGGGAAGGCAGATGTTACCTCAAGGTGGTGGTTCCGGTGGTGGTCTAATTGGGCCAAGCGTTGCTACCCAATCAAGATAACATAATATTTGGTGAAACCCACCAGAAATTTTTCTTATATAACCCACTAAAATGTATGTATAATTTTTTTAAAATTTCCACCCATCAAATTTCCAAATTTCATAATAAATTTTAGAGTCAATTGTGTCAACCGCCTTGTCCCAAAATGGAGTATGAAATGATTGAATGATTGACTTGGACGTGGGAAGTACGGGAACGAATACCGACTCAGGAAAGAAACTTAAATCAAGTAAGGGTTCAGGAGTCGGGCTAGGTTCAGGAAGTGGGTCCAAATCAATAAGCTTAAACTCAAGTCCACAATCAGTTTCCCACAATGGAATGTGACTCAATGTTGGTGATTCAAGTTCAGGAATGATAGGTGTGGGAATCAAAACTGACTCTAAAAGATTACCTAAGTCGGGTAACAAAATAGGAGTTAATAATGATTCGGAATTTGAACTTGATCACAGATTTGAGAATCTAGGTCACATATCTCATTGAGCTCAATATCATAAAAATTAGAACTTGCCAATTTATTCATGGGACTTTCAAAATTGCACAATTGGTCAAGTTCAATATGATCATCAAAAATGGGTGATTCAATTTCATGATGGATTGGCACAGGATCCAATGTTGACTCGGGAAAAGTGAAATCAGATGGAGACACCGGAGAAATTATTGAATCAGGAAGTAAAATTGAATCATCAAGTTGGGGATCATGATCATATTCATGCTCAAGTTCTATTTCAGGAAAGGAAAAAACTTGCCAAGTTATCAAAATTTGAAGTTTCAGCAAGTTCACATGATGGCACTGAATTAGAATCTTGTTGTCCAAAGCAACGTAGCTCGTCGGCTCTAAGAGAGTGGTCAGCGAAAGCAGAATTGGCCGGACGGTGAGAACGTAAAGATTGAACCATCATATCTATTTCATGATCACGAGCTAATCTAGCCTGAGTCATGGCTTCAAGCATCCTTTCATAGTTGATAGGTGCATCATGTTGTGATTGGACTTGAAAGGATGAAGTGTAATCGTGATGAAGTTGTGAGTCGGTGGACTCACGCATAATCATGTCTGCGATTGATGGTAGTTGTTGCTTGGACTCATGCATACTCATCATTTCCTGGATAGATGGTAGTCTATTCTGACTGGGTGGATCTGAGTATGAATCTTGGGAATATTGTGGACAAGGTGGAGACGGAGGACAAGTCGGTTGAAAATTGGACTCGGGGGAAGCGAAACCCCATGAACTCTGTGAAGAGTTGAAAGTATGAAAATTATGGTCATAAGATGGGGGGTATGGGTTATATTCATTCGGACAAGACCATCCCGGCACACTAGATTAGTCAAAGTTATGATATGCCGGGTTGGAAATATCCGAAAAAGAGTTTGGTGTGTAATATGGATTAAAATTGGAAAATTATTATTATATGCCATATCACACCAACACAACAAAGAAAAAGAAAACAAACAAATAAACAAACAAAAAAGAAAAATTCTAACCTAAGTTAGGGTAGACCTATGACCTAGACGACTCCTAACTGGTTAGACTGTCCACGGGAGGTAGGGGGTGCAGACTTTGACCACAAGTTAATCAGCCAGGTCAGGACAAGAGTGGTGGGAGGTTTTCCGTCAAAGACGTTCCTTAATTAAATAACCACCAATCTTCGGGCTTTCGGCCCTCAATCCCCTTCCTAGACACTGATTTGGCAGGAGTCAAATTCCAGCACTGTTCCCCATTAGGATAATCTCCTAATTGAGTTCGAAATGTCCCTAGGGCCAATGTCTACTAATTTTAAGTTAGGCTTGGTTAGTGAGTGCTTGGGATATGATTTTTGGGCTAAGGAAGGGTGATGAAATCCCCACCTTATCTTGTTAATGGGTTATGCCCTTAGAATAAATTTGTGCAAGTGTACAAAATATGTAAATAAGATTCACTCAAAGCATGAAAATCAACCAAGAGATGAGTCCTATTCTACATGAAATGCGAACGTACCTTGCTCCAGCACTCTTCAACAGTAAAATAAAGGAATTGAAAAGACACGTGCCTAGGATGCAAACGTCAAATCAATTTTTATCTTTTACAACAAATATTTTACTGTTGAATTAATTAGCAGTATACAGGTTTATCACAGAACAAATTTTAACAGAGCAGAAAACAAATCTTACACTTTTTAGCAGCCTGCAGA
Organism: Agave tequilana; assembly: GCA_038442645.1. Classification (NCBI taxonomy): domain Eukaryota; kingdom Viridiplantae; phylum Streptophyta; class Magnoliopsida; order Asparagales; family Asparagaceae; genus Agave; species Agave tequilana. The sequence continues at coordinate 4,852 of JAVJIF010016852.1, read as the reverse complement.
AAGATACGTCAGTAGTTCACTACTATTGCCGCGGATCCGCGGCTATTGCCGCGTTTGCGCGGCAGATGAGTAGGCTCTGCTGCTCTGCCTTCTAGGGCAGAGGCACAGAGTTGCTATATGTCCACTTCTGCTGTTATTTTTCTGTTCTCCAAACCTGCAAACAGAAAAGAATAAACGAATTAGTTAATAATTTTTTTTATTATTAGAGATTAACTTACCGTCCCTCCCCGGCAACGGCGCCAATGTTTTGATTGAGTTTTTCCTGCACACAAAAATAAAGAATAGTAAATTAGAAATAATAGTGCGAGGTGCTCAATTCTAATCCGCGGTAGCAGTGGCTATGCGGGTCGTGATCCTCAGGGAGGGACTAACGATGGAAGCTTTGTCAATAAGTTATCTCTAAAATTTTTATTAATTTAAAGTTAAGTTAGAAAGAAAGAAGAATGAGAATTAGAAGTGATATTTACAATGAAAGTGAGGAAAAGAATTTGGAAAGATAGAGATGGTGATCTAAACTAAAAAAATAAAAGAAAGAAAACTAAAAACTATACATACCTACCTCTTCAGTCTGCTTACCGTTGAATCGTTGCGACGACTTACCTTTTCTTGGAAGGCGTACAAGTATGGCGTATAGGATCGTCCACCTTCACGATCTACACTACGAAAAGAAAATAATGGCAAGAGAAAGCTTGTTCATCTCCATAAGCCATCAAGGGCTCTTCTTCGGCTAGGAAGTCTCGAAGCAATCAGATCTCATGGTCCACACAACATTAGAGAGAAACAAATAGAAGAAAACAAGAACAAAAGAAGAAAACAATAAAAGAATAAAAATGAACCTCGAATCGATTTATTTAACAATGGAAGAAGAGCAAAACTTACACCGATTGTCACCCTCAGTACAAGTAGATCTCCTTCCTCCATGAAAACATCCTTTCCTCTCAGTTACAAAAATTACAAAAGAAAAATAAAAAACCTAACCTAACTACAAGTTAGCCTAAGAAAACCCTAAATTTCTCTGTTGGATTCTGTGTGTTCTTCTCTGTTGCTCTGCAGGGGTATTTATAGGAGCTGGAAGAAGTAGAGTCCCAGTACAACTCTGTCCTGCAACTTGTTATCATGTTGATCACCGAATATGTCTTATCTGCGGATTGAATTGGAAAGTTTGATCAACATAAGAGTTGTAGGTCTTCAAGTCTTCTTTCTGGAGCATCTTAAATCATCGGATTTGAATATCTGTAGCAAAGGTTATGATCTGAATACTAAAATATGTACAGTTTGAATCCGAATTTATCTTTAAACTCTTCTCTTTTATCTCTAGGATTGTCTTGCAAGCAACTAGGGTTGAGTAGAAATCTATCCTTCTCTCTTCTTTTAGTAATTGCAACTTTTACACTTGGTAATTTGCAACTTTTGCACTTGGGCTTGGATATGGGCTTTTTGGGCTTCTTTTGGCTTTTATTTCTTTATTTTTATTACTCAAGGCATGCACACAATAAATAATAAAATATTAGTAAATGTGCAGAATTATAGGAATAAATATGAAAATGTGATGGTAAATGTAATGATAAATATGCACTTTTCACTACCTATCAGGTTGGGATACGTTACACCTCCACCGCCTACAACGGTTCAATCTAAAGATAACAAACTGATCCCATCACGCTCTGCCTCTTCTTCTGAATGAGAGTCAGATATCAGTGTGAGAACGATGTTCGAGAATCTCACCATTAATATGACTTCAAGTAGCCAATTGGAGCCAGCGGAAGCCACTGATGTTGAACCATGGGCTCAGCAATTGAATTTTCAGTGGAAAAAGTGATTCGAATAACGCAAACCACCTACTAAAGATAAGGTGATTCAGGTTAACTTGGGTAGTCAAGATCACCCTAAACCCATCTTTATAAGTGAAAGCTTATCACTTATGGAAAAAGAAGAATTGATAGTACTCGTAAGAGAGTATATCGATGTCTTCGTATGGAACTACGAAGATATGCCCGGACTTGATCCACAAGTAGCCATGCATCGTCTGGACATCAAGCCAGTTAAGCAACAACAACGCCGATTTCGCCCGAACATTATGGAAGCTATTGAAGCCGAAGTCCATAAACTCATTGCATGTGGCTTCATACGGAGGAACAACATCCAGATTGGGTTGCAACATTTTCCGTTCTAAAGAAGAATGGAAAATTACGAATCTATATTGATTACCGCGATCTAAATACAGCCTGTCTCAAAGATGAATTCCCATTGCCCATCATCGATGTGATGATTGACAAAACCTGCGGATTTGAAAGAATGTCTTTCATAGACGGCTTCTCAGGGTATAATCAAATTAAGATGTACCTAGGGATGAAAAGCATACTTCATTTCGGACACCGTTGTGGGTATATTGCTATACCATGATGCCTTTTGGATTAAAGAACGCGGGAGCAACTTATCAGCGGGTGATGAGTATAATTTTCTGTGACCATCTCCGAAAGACGGTAGAATGTTATGTCGACGCCATTGCTGTCAAAAGCCGTGATAAGAATGACCATCTTCGTGACTTGAGGATAATGTTCGACATAATGCAGGCTCATCGACTGAAGATGAATCCGACAAAATCCTTCTTGGGGGTTTCGAGTGGCATGTTCCTAGGATTCATTGTTACATCAAAGGGAATTCATCTTGATCCAGACAAATTCAAAGCCATTCAGAGCATGCATCCACCTAAGAATCTCAAAGAACTTAGGGGCCTGCAAGGTAACTGGCTTATATCAGAAGATTCTTCGCAATCTCTCAGGCCGCTGTCAACCGTTCACCCGACTCATGAAAAGGGTATCTCTTTTGTATGGGGATCAAGCCTGTCAAGAAGCTTACGAGGATATCAAAAGATACCTCACTAAACCTCTGGTCTTAGTGGCTCCCACATCAGGAAAACTATTTCCTACTTTATGTGAAAGTTATGGACCATTCTCTCGGTGGCCTGCTTGCTCAAAAGGACGATGATGGTCAACAAACAGGCTATTTATTATCTGAGTAGGACTCTGATAGGGGCAGAATCTCGCTATAACCCTATTGAGAAGGAATGCTTAGCTCTTGTCTTTGCTATTCAGAAGACACGACATTATTTGGTCAGCCAAACCATACATGTCATTTTCAGAGTGAATCCTTTGCGTATTCTCATGACGAAATCAGGATCACTGAATTCTAGATTAACTAAGTGGGCCCTCCTTCATCTCAGTACGACATGCTCTTTGTCCCTCAGAAGGCGGTTAAAGGCCAGGCGCTTGCAGATTTCTTTGCTGCTCATCCAGTTCCGGAAAGCTCAAAACTTCATAAAAATATTCCAGATGAAGTCTTCGAATCTAATATAACTTCAGAGGATGAAGTATGGCAGATGTTCTTTAATGGAGCATCACGAATAGACCCTAAAGGCAAGATCATTACTGGTGTGGGGTTGTATTTATATCACCATAAAACCATGTCCTTCCTAGGGCGTTTTCATTGACAGAACCATGTTCCAACAACGTGACAGAATACAATGCTCTACTCATTGGCCAACTCGCTCATGAAATGGGGGTACGCTACCTTGAAGCCTATGGTGATTTAAAACTGATCATTAATCAGGTTAAAGGAGAATATGAGGTCCGTCAGGATGATTTGGTACCTTATTATCATGCAGTCACCAAAATGGCAACCTCATTTGATGCCTTTACATCAGTCATGTGTCCCGATCTCAGAATACTAAGGCCGACGCTCTAACTGCACTAGCCACTATGTTACCCTTACCAATCGACACAACGTATCACCTTACAGTGGCTACTAAAACCTTGTTTGTCCTAAACATGTGTTGAAAATCAAGGAAGTCCATAGCATCTCGACGGATTTTGAATCAAGAGATTGGCGATTTCCCCTCATTGACTATACTTTGCATGATATATTGCCTGATGACCCTGAAGAAACGGGATCTATCAGACGAAGGTCTCTCCGTTTTTACTATGATCTAATAGTATAGACACTTTACCGTCGCTCATATGATGGTATCCTCCTCCGTTACCTTTCTAATCAGAGGCACAAAGAGTTACTTAAAGAAGCGCACGATGGCATATGTGGAGCTTATCAGCCGGGTCCAAAACTCAAGGACCGATTACACAGGCTTGGGATATTATTGGCCGACCATGATAGCCGATGCCATCCAATATGCACGAAGGTGTAAAGCCTGCCAATCCATGCGGACTTCATACATCAGCCTCCAGAGTTGCTCCTTCCAACTGTTGCTTCGTGGCCATTTGAAGCATGGGGATCGATGTCATAGGGCCAATCAGCCCTCTTCAATAAAAGGTCACCGGTTATCTTAGCAATAACTAATTACTTTCAAAGTGGGCAGAGGCTATACCACTTGTGGAAGTTAAAACTTCTAATGTGGTTAATTTTATAAACACCATGTCATTCATTGATTTGATGTCCCTAGGCGGATCATCCATGATAACGGTCCCCAATTCGTGAGCCAGGTATTCTACCAGTTTTGTGACAAGTACCGGATTCAGAATGTGACATCAACTGCTTATAACCCTACCGCTAATGGCTTGGCAGAAGCATTCAACAAGATAATTATCAAGCTACTCAAATTTGTTTCATCAAATAAGCGAGATTGGAATGAGAAGCTTAGTGAATGTCTTTGGGCATGCCGAACCACAGTTCGGACCCCGACAGGCAATACATCTTTGTCCCTGGTATACGGGTGCGAAACGGTCATACCGCTAGAAATCTAGATGGCGTCATTATGAGTCGCTTTAATGACTAGAATGACAAAGGAGGACAATGATCGGTTGCGTATCCAAGAGCTCGAAGCCCTAGATGAGAAGCGGTT